>MU759886.1:22961-36549 GCA_026770625.1 Nicotiana glauca
CCCCCCCTCCGACTAAGCTCCAGCTCCGCCCCTCAATTTGAGGAGCGATTCCAACTCTCTCTTACGGGCCACGGCCCTCATCAGCTCCGCGTCCGTCTGCTCCAATTTCTCTACTCTACGTTCCGATTGGGCTTCCTTTTGCTTAAGACCCTCCCAGAACACTTGAAACTCAGGATCCTGCTGGAACAGATCCGCCGCCGCCTGATGCTTGGAGCGGTACCGCTGGTACCTCTTCACCATCTTATTGAAAATGGTCACCTTCTTCTGCTCACGGCGCCTCCGCTCCATCTCCAAAACAAGGGTCTGAGAGGAAAGACAAGAATTAGCAAACATCAAAACCGACCTCGCGACACGCAAAAACAAAAGGATACCTGCAGAGTCATGTCGGCGACCCTTTGAGACAGCTCCGCATCACTAACGGTTTTTAGCGTTTCACGTTCAGGGGCGGCACATAACAAGGCAAGCTCCAACGCTGCTTGTTCACCGTGCAGCAACAAGTTGTAAGCCCCTAGAATCACGATTCGGCGGTCGTACCCATCCGCCGTCATCTCCACGTGTGTGAGACCGCCCGCAAACTCATCCACATCTCCTTGGGCGGTCTCGGAATTCGATCTCTCAGCAGCCCCACCAACTCCATTAACGACGGTCGCTGAGTCACCTACGGCGGCACGAGCCGAGCTAGTACCGGCAGCGGTACTCCCTTGATGGGCCGGCCTCCCGGCACGAATAGCGTCTGCCATTAAGACGGGTCTAGGCGCTTGGCGAGGCACGCTACTCCTTTCATCTCCAGTAGCCACCGCCTTGCTTGTCTCAAGCCTCCGCCTTTTCCTCTCTGCTGACTCCTCGCCTTCAGAAGACTCATCCGTAGGCTGTGGAGTCTGTATCGATGGCGTCGTTTCACTTGCAACCGCCGCCACTGGCTCAACTCCTCGCAAAGGGACCACAGAGATGCCCTCTTGGACGGATGCACAAAGTGTCTCTTGGGTATTCGAGGCCATGCCCGACCGTGCGGAGGTAGATACCGCCGCCCTCTTCTTGGGAACGCCTCGACCTGTCGACACAGATGACTCAGTCGATGAAATTTGTAAAACCTGCCAACGAAAGTCAAGGAACTACCTGAAGGGCCTGCGGGGCCGTAACGCTGAATAAATGCGGACCATGTGCGGGTCTCCTCCGCATAAGGCAGCAGAACGGCGACCCATTGCCTAATGTCGTTGATGAGCCGAGGAGTGTGAGCCCTCGCTGCAAACAAAAAAAGTAATAATAATATAATCAGAATCGTCGCAGCCACGTATGGTAAAGAATTCAATGAACGGAAACACTTACGTTTCGAATTCCACTTCTCCGGGAATCCGGTAGGGTTTAATACCAGGTGCTCCGTCTTAATAAAGAAATACCCGCGACTGGGTCGCTCATCAGTCCTGACCACCAATCCCTTCGCACCACGATTCCTCAAATGCAACATGGTGCCCCTTAGGTAGCCGGCGCTGAATAGCTGCAAAAGATGGTGGACAGAGACCTCACATCCAGCTAGCTCAGAATATATAGATAATATCCGACATACCTTTAAGGTATAGGAAGTGAGCTGAGACGGGCACACGTTGTAAAAACGGCAGAGTTCCTCTGCTAGAGGAAAGATAGGGAGACCGTAGCCAATTAAAAATGGGTACTCATAGAATGTGCAATACCCCGGTCTATGGACGTTCGCGTAATCAGTTCCTGCCGGAACCATCTCCACATGAACAGAAATGTCGGGCAATGCACGAAGATCGTCCAAATGTTCTTGCTTCAACTCAGATTGCTCTGAAGGTGGCACAGGAGAATCCTTGTTAAAGTCACTCCGGGTTAGAAGTTGCTTTGGCAGCACATTGTCCACGGTGAGAGGGGTGAGATCATCTTCCCCATCTCCTTCATCACCGCCAGAGGGAGGTGGTATATCTGATGGAGTGGCATTAGTGGCCCTTAGGTTGTCCCGCCGGGATTTAGCCATGGTTTCCGTTCAGGGAATAAAGAATGACACAACAGAAAGGAAGGTTACCAAGAAACGGTGGAGTTCCGGTGAAAGGAGTTTATTCAGAAAGCAAGAGAAAAACGCTTGTAAATGATCAAAAGTTACATCAAGTTAAACCCTTCCCCTATTTATAGGGTTGGGTGGCGTTAAAATTGAAGTGTTATATTTCAAATGGGCGCGGGAAACCAAAACGTCAGAACGCCTTTCTGTGTTACCTCGGGAATACGCGTAACGATAACGCATGCGCATGCTAACATCACTTGAAAAAAGGGATTGAGCATCAGCTTTTCAACAGCCTCAAACATTATCTCCCACCCGTTACGCTACCGCCTTTGAACCAGGTCAAATCCTCCCTGAACAGAGTTCGAGGATCCGCCCATCGAGGACGCACCTTGATGCGACTCCGACGAGCGGAGGGACTAACTGTATGGGGTCAAATTCGACCCGCTACATCCCCACGTCAGCACCTTAAGCCCCGTCGTCCTGTCGAGGGTATGTATTCAAACTATACATATTTAGTATTTCGAGGAGGGTCCCTTGGGGTATAAAAGGGACCCAAGTATTGTAATAAAGGGATTTTCATGGAACGATTATCAAGGCATCTCTCTATTTCTCTCTCTATATATCTCAATCTCTCTCTCTAAAAATCATACTCTTTATCCTTCAAACGGCCAAAATCGGAAACAAAAAGAACACATCTTATATCCCTATGTCTTATTATATTCGATTACGGTTTACCCTTGATTTATTTCGATTGATTTGCTTGGAAAGTATTTGATAACTTTCTAGTCAAACAATGTAGATCAGAATGGTGAGGACTGAGGTAAATCAATGCCAACAAACATCTCTACGCAATCAGTACAGAAATCTATATAACAGTGGCAGGGTGCAAAGGTCCTCGTACTAATGTAGTCTCTAGTAGATGTTGGAACAGATTCTTATATGATTAACTACGAGTATCTCATCTGTTATACTAATTTGACAAAGAATAGAAAATAGATTTGCAGGGATCATATTGGATTAGATCAGTGTAGAGGAAAGGTTATTTGGTTTAGTCGAATAAAAACTATATTGACTCATAGTGTCTGCGATCATTCAATAAACCGAACATAAGATTTAGCCAAACATACACCAATTATGGAGCAAAAGTATATTTACTCTGTCTTTCACACAACCAAATCAATACTTAAATATTCTTATCCAAAGCAGACACTAAGAGTCTTTTTGTATACATTTTTATTCTTTTGCTAACAGTAACCATTTGGGGCATGTAAAGTCCCGTAGCCGTTATACACCATTTCAATCATTTCCTCTCATCATGACTGATCACATAGGTATCCACAGAAACTAAATACTGCCAGTTAGAAGTCGAAAACAAAAGTCACATGCGGAAAAGCTAAGAAAAGAAAAGTACTATTATAGCGTAAATACTGGCTAAAAATCTTATTCTTGCAAGAAATTATTGCCAAACAAGACAACGTCAAAACAAATTACTTATCAAACTAGAGTAATCTCATACATTTCACAAAAATCATCATATTGCCTTTACTTCCATGACAGCAATTAAGCTTAGTTTTAAGAAAAAAACAAAAAAAATCCGCTGCTGCAACACAGAAGACATGAAATAAACTTGCATAAAGAAGCAAAGGAGAAAATGGAAATTAATCTAATAAGAAAGAGGAAAAAAACAGAAGCCCGATTCTTAAAAAATAAAGCTAGTGTTGCCCATAAAAATCCTTTATACATAGTCCATTGTTCCCACTGGTCCTCCGGGATTTCTTGATTATAAAAAGAAATCCTTTATAGTTGGTTAAATCAATTCTAAACTGATGAACTTACCACAATCTCTTCCTATACTGTGAAGGAAAACAGAGAAAAGAATAATGGAGGAGTCCTTTATCAGGAATGAATTTTCCACAACTTCTGCCCTTCCATCAGGTACAACACCATCACAGTCCTTAAATTAAGTGAATGCTATCTCACAGACTGACACATTCGGGATGTTAGAAGACACCACAGTTCAATTTCTTGGAAGATATTTTGTGAATTCATCCCGGAAAAGTTACGAGTAAGAAAACAAGTGATTCTATGATGTTCCCGCTCTATAAATTAACCACTTCTTGAGGAATAATAGTGCACTAAGGAAAGAACCCTGAAATCATTGGTATGTATCATGCAATATGAGTAGTAGGTGCAAAATAAAGATAATGAAGCAGAAGATCAGGAAAATATGGTAGTAGAAGATAATAGACAATGAAACAGAAGTTAATGACCTCGATCTTCAAAAATATAATAGACACATAGTATCTAATCATTGTCATGGCTAAATTGTGATCCTAAATAGATGGGACCACACAAATTGCTATTGAACTGTGCCGATAAGACAAGCATAATAGACGCTATGGAAAGCTCTAACAACTCATGTACCAATGGCCATAAGACATAGTGGAAACTCCAAGAGAAAACGAACACCACAGAATTTCCAGCTAATGTATTCACATGTGCAAGTAGATAACCTTTTTTTGAAAATGCAGTACGGATGAAAATGGAACAGCTGGATTGAATGAATAGCCAAGAACGGATGTAAGAAGCCATTAAAAAGAGGATAAGGGTCACCTAACCTTAGAAACCAACATATAGCACAAATACTAGAACCTACCTTCTAGATATGCTCATACATGTCGGAATCTGCAAAGAGAGAGACTTGCATATTGGGCTCTTCGAGCAAGTGAAGATGAGGGTAGCAATGCAATGCAAGGATCATATAGCAGGGGATGTTTACTCAGGAAGGAGAGTAGGTGGTCATATACAAAGAAGGAAGTCAAGTCGCTTAAAAAAAAAAACTTGCCAAAGCAAAAATTCAAGAGGCAGAGTTTCGAAGAGACTACAATGAGCTACAACAGGAATATGAAAAATATAAACAATTAACATAAGAATTTTTTCCTTTTCTGATAAGGTATAATTTTTTATTAACAATTGGGGGAAACCCTGTATACAAGCCATATGCCAAAAAGAGAGAACCTACAACAAAATATGGTTCTCAACAAAAGGAGCCAAATCCCCTATACGGATAGGGACCTCATGCATACACCAAAAAGAAAAGAAACAAAAGACCATTTTACAATTAACATAAGAAATTTATCAAGCTGAACATTTGAATGGAGGAAGACTAAAGATTTGGTCTTTCCATGGAAAATTGGACATCGAAGAAACTGAAGAAAGCTAGTATATTATAATAATGTAGAGCTGCTCTCAATGAAGGCAGACCAAATTGCATACACAATTTATTCCCACAAATTCCTAGTCATTTTCAAACAGAAACATAAAGTATCAGACTATTTGCATTTCTAGTTTGTAACATAATCAGTTGCTTTCTCAATGGCACATTTACCTGATCATTTCACAGTTCCATCATGTGCAGCAGTCACAAATTCACTTAAATTTGCTGAATTTCTTTTCCAATCAAGTGTTTTTGTTTAGCTTTGACTATTCCATCAGTAAAAGATATCCTGAATTTTCTAATACCCATTTCAATATTGAACGTAAAAGAAGTACATCACCGTTACTTCTTCCAAAGAATACTTTTCCCATACTACAAAGTGTGTACGACTACATCTTTGAACATTAGTTTGATTCAATAACTGGAAAGCAGCTAATCTGGTTCAAGCTACAAAGTTTTACATGCCTCCAATATATAATTAACATAAAACCATAGAACTCCATATAGCTTTTCAAAATTAAACTAATAACATTTCCAAGAAAATTCAAATTATTCCAAAGAAAATAGATGATTTACCTAGGAGCATAAGACCTCATACTGCTCCAAGGAAACTTTGCTGCTGCAGCACCAACATCTGAAGAACGTTCTCCACCACGATCACGATCACGACCCCAACTGAATCTCCTCTCTGAAGTACTCCTCGTGTCTCTCTTCTCGTCAAGCCAATGCATCTTCTTAGGCTCGTCATCCTCAACAATGCTAGACTTAGATTTCTTGCTCATATTTTTCTTTTCCTCTTCGATCATTCGTATAGGATAAAGATCCATCGATATAGACAAAGGGTTCTTAAGTGTAACATAAGCTTTTTTGTAGTCTGGTTTAGCAATTAATAGCCCGCCTCTTTTCTTCTTCTTTCCATCCATGTTTAAAGTTTGGACCTTTTCAACTTCAAAGCCGTATAATGACTCCAATACCCTCTTTATCTCAATCTATACATATAATTCTTAGAAATATTAAAAATACTTGGTGTCATAGAATCACTTATTGTTGAATAGAACAAAATAGATAGTGAAGATTCATATAGCTTATGTTGGGATTGATGGGTTGCCATTGTATTTACAGCTTGTTTGGATAGTTGTTACACATCATTTCATAGTGTATTGTATTGTATTGTACTGTATCGTTTGATTGAATACAATGTTTGGATAGATTGCATCGTTTGATGTTGTTTCACGATATCACGTACCAGCAATATAAAAAATAAACTTTCAATATTATAAAGAAAAATTATGATACGGGCAAAGGCGGATCTAGGATTTCGATAACATGGGTGCACTACTAAAAAAGGAGGGAAACTAATTAAGCGTTGAACCAAGTGCATCATTCAATTTTTATGGAGCATGGGTGCCAATACTGGACAATAGAAAATACGTACATAAAATATCTAATTTGACGGACGGACCATGGGTGCATGTGCCCCGTATTGCAGGCTATAGATACGCCCCTGGATACGGGGTAAATTGATTATATAAAAAAGGTAGGGTAAATTATAAAATAAAATTATTTAATAATAATGATGGGTGAGATGAGAGAAAAAGACAAGATAATGACGCAACCACACCAAATAGGTCGTTACACAAAGGGGCACGTTTAGTCGTTACGTCTTACCGATACGATATAATAAAATTTAAGTAACAACCAACAACCATCCAAACAAAAACAACATAAAACTTTTTATTTCACCTCCATTACTCCATAACATAAAATGGGATCGAATGGAGTAGTAATAATGTGAATATAATAAAAAAAGATGTTACCTTGGAAGCAGAGGGGATGGTTTTGAGAGAGATCTCAGTGATGTTGGAGAAAGAGGAAGGCATGAGAAGCTTAATCGGAAGATTAGCGAAATTTACAACTCTTCTTCCTAATCGACTTCCCATGATTCTTTTGATCAGTCACTGTAATTCGGAACTCTCAGCAATGGCATGTCGGTGTAGGGAAAGAGGGTATAACTGTGGGTTGGGCCTAAAATGTGCGTGGGCTCTAGCACTCTACCGACTAAAAAGTTAAAATATCATGGTATAGCCAGTTTTCACACTAGTCAATAAAAATAGCCGGCGTTTACCAAGTCAATGAAAAATAGCCACTATTTTATTGCAACAGGGACTGGTCCAGTATAATATACGGGAATTCTGGTGCATTTGTGTACGAACTCCAGCATATTATGCCGGACCGGTATACTTTGCTAACTCCTGTAAAATTTGCGGGAGACTGGAGCACCAATGCTCCAAACTCCAGTATATTATACTGGACAATTATACTTTCTGGAACTCCCGTAAAATTTGCGAGAGTTCCAGCATAATTATGCTTGAACTCCCGTAAAATTTGCGGGAGTTCCAGCATAGTTATCCTGGAACTCCCGTAAAATTTGCTGGCGTATTTTTTCGGATTTTGAACAGTATTTTCGCTCAGATTTAAAGTAGCTAAATTTCAATGACTTTTGAAACTTGACTATTTTTCAACGACCAGTGGTAAATCTGGCTATTTTTAAATTTCTCGCGAGAGAATTGCAAGAGCGCCCTATTTGGTCGTCCCACTTAATCTATATCCTTTTTTTAAAAAATTTTTAACTTGTACCCATTTTTTCAATAAATTCAGCTCATTTCTCCTCCTTCTTGTCCTCCTTCATTTTCTTCTCCTTCTTCTTATAGATAGATAGATAGGGTAACAAGGACAATAACACCAAAGCCACCCACTACTGATAATACGAGCATCTCCACAGTTTGAATATGCATTAATTAAATTTTGAGAAACAACCAAAGGAATTTATAGTTATGATAAATTTCGTGTTTGTCTTGAGAAATGCATAATAAATCCAAAGTATGGAACTAAAGAGAGCAACCACATATGGAATGGATTGATACCCTTCTGTTGATTTCTTCTTGTAAATTTTATAAAACGTGGGTCTGTAGGTGTAAAGTTATAGAGTTAGTCAGATTATAATTATCCGATAAAAAAAAATAGCATAACATATAAAAAATAATATAAGCAAATGGAGACTCACAGTGGAGAAAGGAACACAATGAACACTAAAAGCAAAAGCCCAGTGATACCTGAACGTAGAAATATTTTTTTAAATAACTTAAGTTCTACAGCAGAAGTTTTTCGGGTACAAAGACAAAAAATTCAGCTCTAGAGCTGAAGTTTTCCGGTTACAAAGATAAAAACTTCAGTTGTATAGCTGAAGTTCGCCAGTTATAAAATAAAAACTTCAGCTTATAACCGGAAAATTTCAGCTTTAGAGCTAAAATTTTTGTCTTTGTAGCTAAAGAAATAATAAACTAACGGGATATTTTTGTTACCTTTGCGCTTCCAAGATCATCCCAAAGACGAAGAATCATAGCTCCAAAAGACGCCATGGCTGATGTATCTTCCAAATGAATAGAGTTTCCATTATTGTTTAGACCAAAACCTAAGAGATAGAACATGTGAACTGAGAGCGTATGCACTTCTGAACTAAGTGGCGCGATTATGACATAATTGTACTCGTCATTCTAGATCTGAAGTTTTTATTTTATAACTGGCGAACTTCAGCTCTAGAGCTGAAATTTTCCGGTTACAAAATAAAAACTTCAGCTCTAGAGCTAAAGTTTTTATTTTATAACTGGCGAACTTCAGTTCTAGAGCTGAAGTTTCCCGGTTATAAAATAAAAACTTCAGCTCTAGAGCTGAATTTCAAGCCCGGCTATTAAAATGCTGAAGTTTTGCGTGATTGTCTTTGCTACTTCAGCCCCGTATACTGAAATTATGCGAAAAAGCGGGTACGCTTGCAAATTTTTTTCAAAGAGGGCACAAGTTAAAACGTGACACAAAAAGCGGGTATAGATACAAAAGCCCCCTCTACTGAGTACATTTTTTCTCCGCAGCCTATATATTGGGATTCTGATGTCAAAAAAAGGGGAGAAATTCAAAAATTGCCGGATTTAAAAGCGATGTTTCAAAAATAGTCATAGTTTCAAAAGTAATCAAAATTTAGCTTCTTTTCATGTAAAGATATATCTGAACGAAAATATTGTTCAAAATCCAAAAAATACTCCAGCATAATAAACTCGACTTCCATCATAATATACTAGAGTTCCAGTATAATGTACCGGTCCAGTATAATATGCTGGAAGTTTATACACGGGTGCTCCAATCTCTAGTATATTATGCTGGAACTTTCAGCGTGTTGGAGTTCCAGCATAATATGCTGGAAGTTCATACACAGGTGCACCGATCTCCAATATATTATGCTGGAACTTTCCGTATTACAGCAAAATAGTGGCAACAAATATATTGGGATTCCAATGTGAAAAAAGGGAGAAATTCAAAAATCGTCGGATTTACAAATGATCATTCAAAAATAGTCACAATTTCAAAATTAATCAAAATTTAGCCATTTTTTATGTAAAGATAAATTTGAACGAAATATTATTCAAAATTCGAAAAATACTCCAGCATAATATACTGAACTTCCAGCATAATATACTGGATATAATATTCCAGTCCAACATAATATGCTGGAAGTTCATACACAGGTGCTTCAATCTCTAGTATAGTATGCTGGAACTTTCCACGTGTTGGAGTTCCAACATAATATGCTGAAAGTTCATACACAGGTGCACCGATCTTCAATATATTATGCTCGAACTTTCCGTATTGCAGCAAAATAGTGGCAACAAATATATTGGGATTCTGATGTGAAAAAAGAGGAGAAATTCAAAAATCGTCGGATTTACAAGCGATCTTTCAAAAATAGTCTTAGTTTCAAAAGTAATCAAAATTTAGCCATTTTTCATGTAAAGATTAATATGAACGAAAATATTGTTCAAAATCTAGAAAATACTCCAGCATAATATACTCGACTTCCAGCATAATATACTATAGCTCCAGTATAATGTACCGGTCCAGCATAATATGCTGGAAGTTCATACACAGGTGCTCCAATCTCTAGTATATTATGCTGGAACTTTTTGTGTGTTGGAGTTCCAGCATAATATGCTGGAAGTTCATACACAGGTGTACCAATCTCCAGTATATTATGTTGGAACTTTCCGTATTGCAGCAAAATAGTGGCAACAAATATATTGGGATTCTCATGTGAAAAAAAGGAGAGAAATTCAAAAATCGCCGGATTTACAAGCGATATTTCAAAAATAGTGATAGTTTCAAAAGTAATCAAAATTTAGTCACTTTTCATGTAAAGATAAATCTGAACGAAAATATTGTTCAAAATTCGAAAAATACTCCGGCATAATATACTAGAGTTCCAGTATAATGTACCGGCCCAGCATAATGTAGTGGAAGTTCATACACAGGTGCTCCAATCTCTAGTATAATATGCTTGAACTTTCCACGTGTTGGAGTTACAGCATAATATGCTGGAAGTTCATACTCAGGTGTACCGATCTCTAGTATATTATGCTGAAACTTTCTGCATTGCAGCAAAATATTAGCAACAAATATATTGGGATTTTGATATGAAAAAAGGAGAGAAATTCAAAAATCGCTGGATTTACAAGTGATCATTCAAAAATAGTCACAGTTTCAAAAGTAATCAAAATTTAGCTACTTTTTATGTAAAGATAAATCTGAACGAAAACATTATTCAAAATCCAAAAAATACTCCAGCATAATGTACTGGAACTCTAGCATAATATACTGGACTTCCAGCATAATATATTGGAGTTCCAGTATAATATACCAGTCCAGCATAATATGCTGGAAGTTCATACACAGGTACTTCAATCTCTAGTATATTATGCTGGAACTTTTCGCGTGTTGGAGTTCAAGCATAATATGTTGGAAGTTCATACACTGGTGCACCGATCTCCAATATATTATGCTGGAACTTTCCGTATTGCAGCAATATTGGGATTCTGATGTGAAAAAAAAGGGAGAAATTCAAAAATCGTTGGATTTACAAGTGATCATTCAAAAATAGTCATAGTTTCAAAAGTAATCGAAATTTAGCCACTTTTTATGTAAAGATAAATCTGAACGAAAATATTGTTCAAAAACCAAAAAATACTCCAGTATAATATACTGGAACTTCAGCATAATATACTGGAGTTCCAGTATAATATACCTGTCCAGCATAATATGCTGGAAGTTCATGCACATGTGTTCCAATCTCTAGTATATTATGCTGGAACTTTCCGCGTGTTGAAGTTCCAGCATAATATGCTGGAAGTTCATACACAGGTGCACCGATCTCCAGTATATTATACTGGAACTTTTTGTATTGTACCAAATAGTGGTTATTTTTGAATGACCGGTCCAAAAACTGACTAGCCAGTGCTATTTTTACCAAAAAAAATTGTAATCACTTCACTTGAAGTTGGGGTGTCAAAAAATTAAATCTATCCAAACATGAAGATTTGGGCGCATTCGACGTGGAAATATAATTAAAAAAGTTCTGTTTATCCTCATGTATTATATGAGTCAAAATCACATTACTCACAAGCTGTTCTAATCATTTTGCCAACAATATTTTAATGGTTTGTGAGCACGTGATTTTTGCCCTAAGCAATTTTATTCCAAAAGATCCAAATAAATAATTTCTTATTATTTTACCATTTCTTGTGAATTTTTATTGAAATTGGTGTTAATTGTTGTATTTTAATTCTACTAAAGAATAAATATAAAAATACAAAAATATACACATACATTAGGGGGTTTAATTTTACAAATTTAGTATTAATTCATCTTAAAAGAAAAATCAAAAGAAATAACATTTTTTGCACTTTAATGGAAATTACCATAAAAAAATAGAAATACAATCAGAAAAATAAATACAAAATATAAAATAGAAAATATAGAAAATACAAAGGAAAATAAAAATATTGAAAATAATAATACAAAAGTACAACAAAATACCAAGTGAAAATAAAACACAAAAATATAAAGAACAAATTGATTTGGGCTAATAAAACCCACATAAAAATACCCCAGCCCAAAGAGAAATCCGCCCCAGGCCCAAAAGAGTATCACTGGTCTGCCTAGAAGATACCCAAAACGACCCCGTTTCGTTACGTCATATCTGAGCCGTTGAAACAATTGATCCAACGGTCAAGTAACACAGACCATTAATTAAATAAAATGACGACGTATTGAGTCGTCAATCTTGGACGTTCATTTGATTGATCTAACGGACGAGGACATTTGCTCATTTAATTGGACAACGTCGTTTAGAGGCTCCACGCAATCTGGGCCGTCGATCCATATAATCTGACGGTCACGATATATTAAAATCATTTTTAATATACCCCATATACATACACACAGTTCATTCATCTCCTTTCTTCCCCATCGTCAAAACCTAGCCGCCCCCCTTTCCTCTCAATATCCCGCCGGAACCCTACCGGCGGGAGACGCAACTTTAGCCAATCGCCACCCAAAATACACCATAGACGTAGTTCAACCTCCTCTTTCCACCCCTAAACTCTGTTTCCCTCGAATCAGTCCACATCACCTCGAATATCTCGATTAGTGTCGCCGGAACCCTAACTCCGGCGAATACTGGTTCGTCCAAATCACCCCTAAATCATTCTATAATATCATCTTTGCACTCTTAACCCAAATCTGAAACCCTCGAGTCCCAAAGATCCCTGGAAAACCTAAAAATAATAAAGAGAAGTCTACCGGCGTTTTAAAAGTTCAAGAAAAGACCATGCAAGGCCCTTGGACGACCGGATGTTTCTTTAAAGAGAAAAATAAGGAAAAGAAAAGCAGAAAAGATGACGAAAAGCTAAGTGTTCATTCTTCTTTCTTTCTAATTTTTCTTTCTATTTTTGTATGAATGTTTGCTTCTCGTCTCTGATTCTTGATTTTTTTTTCTTGGACCGTTCGGATTCATATAGAATTGATATTGTTTAATAAAAGATAATAAATAAATTTTCAATGTTATTTCTGTGTTGTTTTTTTAGGTTTTAACAAGAATTAAATATTTGATTAGTTTATAGAAATTTTAGGGTTTTATCATTTGATTTCGATTTCTGTTTATGTTTTTGATTTTCAAGAGATTTGATTGTGTTCGATTTACTCTCTGAATTTGTTAATAAATAATTAGTAATTAATTTTAGATAATTAGTTTAGGGTTATTGGTTATAGCTGATTAGACCATATTCTGTTAATTCTAAAAAATAGTTTTAGGTTAAATTTCATAAATAAAAATAAGGCTAAACAAGACAAGAGCAGAAAGGTAAAAGGGCAGTGGGGTCGTGGGGTAAATAGGGTGTAGATTCAGGGTTGTTTTAGGGATAGGAATTGGTATAAATGTGATAAAGTTTAAGAAGTGAGGGCAGTATGGGTAATGT
>MU759889.1:2794-43617 GCA_026770625.1 Nicotiana glauca
AATGTCATTTTTGCTCATTTTCTCACTTCATGGGGCGATTTTTGGAGAGCTTCAAGGAGGGTTTTCACCATCAATGATAAGGTAAGCTATTTCTATTTATTTCCAAGTTAAATACAAGACTATACCATGGATTTAAGCATGAAAATTTGTGTAAATATTGGGGTTTTGGTTGGAAACCTATAAAATTTTAATCTTGGATTTTAGCCACGATTTTGAATATGGAATTAGGAGGAAATCATATATTTGAGACCCTAAGGTCACGGGTAATCTTTACCTTCGAGAAAATTTGGATTCCGGGCACGTGGGCCCGAGGGTATTTTGGTCATTTCACTAAACGAAGTTGAGAATTCATATAATATGAATTGTTAACAAGTATTTGAGTATATTCTTATTAGTTTGTCGATCATTGGCTAGTTTTGGTGCATTGTGCATTGGTTCAGGCCTTCGGAAGGATGTAGAATGCCGATTTCGAGTCTTCGGAGCGAGGTGAGTCTCCTTTCTAATTCTGTGAGAGGGAATTTACCTCATAGGTGAGTAAAATGGTTATGTGCTCCTATTTGTGGGGGCTACGCACGCGAGGTGATGAGAGTCCGTGCGTAGCTACTATTATGCTATTGTCCGGGTAGTAGGACTCAAAAGCATGTATACGTGGATTAATTGAGAACGCATTGTAGCTTAGACTGCTTAACTCACATCGAATTAGTAAGTAAATTTCTAAAAGAATTAAACTTCATTTCCTAAATTGTTAAAGGAGAATTTGTTTTATTTGAATAAATATTTTCTGATAAGTCCTTATGTGACTGATTGAGCATGTACTGTATGTGCGCCTGCGTCGCATGGATAATTCACGAGCAGGATATGTGTTTAAATATGGAACAGGCCGAACGCCTCGGTGATAATAGATGCATCTATGGTTCGTGTTACTCAACCCTCGGAAGTGCACAATTTACATTATATTGGAGCGGGCCATCGACCTCGGCGTGATTTGCATATGTTTATCTGTTATTTCACAACTGCAAATGTCGAATTGGCCCTACGTGGCTTGATATAAACTGATAAGATAATAAAGGATAGACTTTGGAAGCCCTTGATTTATTGTTGAAGGTGCTTACCTGATTTCTGGGCTTCACAATTTGAACTATTATATAAATCCATGATTATTCTCACATTTATAAAATATTGATAATTGACCTCTAGTGAGTGTCGGAGTTGGCCATCTCGTCTCTACCCCTTCGGGATTAGGCGGGATACTCACTGAGTACACGTTGATTACGTACTCATACTACACTTCTGTGCATTTTTGTTGCACAGGTACATGATATTTTAGCGGCCTACTGGGCGCAGCAGCACGGACGATTCGGGAACTAGGTGAGTTACAGTATGCAAGGCGGCCCGCAGCTTTTAAAGTCCCTTCCTAGTAACTGTATATTTTTTTCTTTCTTTTCTGTCCATTGTATTTCGGATGGATATTATGTTGTATTCTATGTTTTAATTAGTAGTTGCTCATTCACTTGTGATACCGGGTTTTTGGGATGGTTTCAGTGAATCCTTGTACTAGTTGGTATTATTTAAGTTTAAATTCAAGAAATGATCTTATTTTATGTGAAACAGGAGGAAAAACCTTAGATTTTTAAAAATATTAAAAGAGGGAATAAATTGGTAATCTAATTGGCAGGCCTGACAGCGATGTCTCGCGCCATCACGACCCTTAGTGAATTTTGGGTCGTGACACACAGGGTGTGGAATACGTAGGCAACCCCCATCGGGTCCAACTTCCCTTTTGCAAAATTAGCCCAAAAAGAGCAAAATTTTATTTTTTCATGGTAAATAAGTAAGGTGATGTCATTCTTGTCGCCAATAGCCGAATGTCCCTAAAAGGGTGCCGGAAGGCTATTTTTTGTAAGAACAGACACCTTTGATCATTTTTTAATTTAATTTGGGTCAGTTAGCGAGCACAGCCTTAAAATCTTCCTCCCTGAAGTGCTAAAAGACTGTATTTGCAAAAATTAGGTTTTATTTTGGAATAAACTTTTGAAAATTGGTGTTGTTTTCCTTGAGTCAAAATGAGTCATAGTTTTATTTTAATCACCTTAATAAATGTGCAGGATGAGCACAATTCAAAATGAACCTTTCTCAATCATGAACAAGATCTCTTTGGAGTTGCATATGTGGTGGGATGATCTTGGTAAAGCAGGGCAAGACAAGGTCAAACAATATTTGGGAGGTCTTACCGGTTTATTGAAGATTTGGCACAGGGGAGGCATCATAAAGGCATTGGTTACATTCTGGGACCCGGCACACAACGTGTTTTATTTTTTAGATTTTGAACTCACCCCAATTTTGGAAGAAATAGCCGGATACATTGGGAGTGCTGAGGTTCCTTTAAGACACAAGTACTTGGCTGCTCCGAGAACCATCACTACAAAAAAGGGCCTAATTGCTGGGGTTATTTTTAAGGTTTGCGGCGGTTTAAAACCCCCGTAATACGTTGTTGCGACAGTCATTAAAACCCCCACAATAAGAGTCATCGCAATCTATTTGCGGCAATTATTTGCTGACCGCCAAAACTAAGTAGCGGGGGTTACTTTGCGGCGGTTGACCCCCGCAGATTTAGAACTTAAATTTGTTAAAAATACTTTTCAGTTAGGAATTGCGACGGTTGTAAATCTCCGCAATATAATATCTTTTTATTATTAATTTATACTTAAAGCTCCTATCAGCCATAACCTCAAGAATTTATTGAATTTTTAATTCATATATTATTAACAAAATTACTAATAAAACTGTAAATAATAATTAAAGCAAACAAATATATATTTAAAAGTTAAAAGATATTGATAACATGTCATAAAATCACAAAATATTATCATAAATATTATTAGTCTTTAAAACTAAATTGTCAACATTAAGTAGCTTCACTCAAAAACTATTTTAAACACAAAACATTCACTCCAATATTCTAACATCAGCTTCAACCACATAATATTACATCGTCACAATTAATTATCTAAGACAATTATAATAAAATCAACGGTTGTCGTTAGAGTTACTATCACCACACGATCTTCTTGCTTCCATTAGCGAACGAGGTCCACTGTCCACATCACTTGGCTGGATAAAAAATAAAGGATAAGAATCATGCTAGAATCAGAAATTGCAGTAAATCTAGGTTCTACTAAATAATGTAAGCAAATAAGTGCAACTCTTCAAGCTTCCTTTGTACTTAAAACTCAAATTTAGATCAACATTGCAGTCATTTTTTTTTTAAAATTGGACAGAAAAAAGATGTTTGTGCATCTCATTAGAAAGTGAGACTAATTCATGCTAGGATCAGAAAACAAAAATATAATAGAGAGAGAGGAGTTATACAAAGAAAACAGATACAACATACAAGAATTGTACTATCTAAGCCACTCTATCTTTGTAAATAGACAAATTAAAAGTGAAAAAAATTTGAAGAACTTTACTTACCGTTGTAGGAGAAATCGTCGAAGGAGAAGCAAAGAACCCTGCAAACTGTTCTGGTATAGTCCCTTATTTCATTATCATATATGCCTTGAAAGCATTCATCAAATTCATCATTTGATTATGGTTATGTTGACATTGGGTCGAACATGAACCTTCAGTACTTGAAGAACTTGTACCACCAAAATGAGGTCTTACTTGTTTAAAAACTCTACTAGGGATAGGGCCTAATCCCAAACACCTCACCCTTCCAGAGTGCTCTTTTCCTAGCACCTTACGAATGGCATCATTTGGCAAAATTTGAGACTCGTCTATTGTGATTTGGCTCAAAGCTAACTCAATTTTTTCCTACACATACAAAACTCATTGTCACACTAAACTAACAGGAATGCATGAAAAAGCAATTGATTTAAGCCAACTGCCAACCAACCTTTCAAGTTATTTGATGCTAAGTCAAAGTGACAAAGGCAGAAAAAAGGAAGAGTACAAGTGCTTCATTCTTAGAAGAACATATGGTAGATCAAACAGATCTTCACATTTTTATCATGCAAATTAAACAACAGCTTATAACTTTTCATGAGGATATTCACTCATTTGCTGTGTACAGACATTCATGTACTTTGCATGTAAAATCAAATAAATTCTCTTGGTGTTCATACTGAAATCTTTTACGTTGGCTATTGCAGGGAGAAAACTATTTTAAAATTGATTTAGACATTCACCGATTCAACTACCTCGCTAGAAAAGGAGTGGAATCGTTTAAAGACAGATTGAAAAACTATGCCCTTGACTTCGGTCTGACAATTCAGGTAGCTAGTAACAACTCTAAAGAGGATTTGGATACCTCTTGAAGACTTGTATCTGATGTTACTTGTATATATGGTGCAGGGAAATAAGGCAGAGGATTTGTCGGAAAATATGTTGTGTTGTATTAGAACGAAAGAAATTGACTACACCAAGTATCACAAACTTGGCTTCTAAACAATGGCATAAACATTTGCAGCAGAGACTCAAATGTTGCAAGGCCATCTTACTGCTTGATAATACACAAGAGCCCATCTTACCCTTTAGAAACTAATTCAGACCAACAATTAATCATCAAGATACAAAAAAATTGCGTAAATGCTGAGTAAACTTCAATCAAATAGAGGAGATGAGACACTCTCGAGCAACCCAAGACAATAGCCAACTTTAACTGCAACACACATTAAATAGAACTTAAATGCTGAGTAAACTTCAATTATCTAGCATACTCATTAGTCCTCATGTTTTGTTTCATAAGATAAGCTATAAATTCACAAAAACTTACGCATATTTCTTTTGCTTCTTCATTAACATATACTCCATCTTCATTCTTATGAGTAGCAATGTATATTTGTGCTCGTCCAGGCATTTGTCCAGTCTGAGCCATCTATAAATAAAAAATGAAATCAAAATTAGTTACTACTTATAAATAATTACATAGTAAGTTAATTTACTCACCATTTCAGCCCTTCTCGTAACGTTGGCTTTGGAACCACCTGTGTGTGGAATCTTCTGTTTTTTTCTATTTTCAGCATTTCTTTTACGCATTTCCTTATAAAAAATATACTTGAAACTCAATTAGAAGAACAAACAATAATATAATTATAAAGACTAGTAGAAGCAGTTACATAAGTACCCTTGTTGAATCTTTATATTGGTAATAAACAAAAGAAATCCATTGATCCAGCGGAATTCCATCCGGCACATTATCAATAATTTCAGCTCTACTTTTAAGTGGGTCTTCAGATGAACTCCACAAGTTAAGCCTATTTGCAGCCCATTTCTTTCCAATAGATTTATAAACATGTCGTCGTGCAACTGACTCGGTTGTCTTAAAGAAGAACTTGGGCTTAAAGAATAAAACATTGGTTAGCACGTTTATTAAATGTCTATTAAATGCAAGTATAAAGTTCAAAGACAAAATAGAGATATAGTTGTCTTTCGCCAAAATAAAACAGTGATATAGTTCTAAGAATGTAGAGCTTATACCTTTATAATTTGATCGAAGACGCGGTTGAAGTATGAGATAGGTAAACTCGACCATTTCTCACAGTGGATAGGAAATAAAGCGCAGTCACATGCTAAAATTCCACAAAAGCCTGAAAGAAGGCCGCGTGCATCTCCAATCACGACAAACAATCACAAAATTTCTATGCAGAACTCGAGCAACAAACAATCACAAAATTTTCATAAAGAATAAATATCCCTTTCTTAGCCAAAAGATAGTAAGTTTTGAAGAAAAAAACACTAATCAAACTATCCTGATCAAGTAAAAAAGATTGTCCAAATTCTTGTTACAATTGCAATTTGGATGTTTTATTATATCTATTCAGTCATATGCTCCTCAATTGCAATTTGGATATTCTCGTAATCAACATCAAAAAACTGTCCAAATTCTTGTTGTCGGTATGGCTCATTCTCGTATATTTCTTCTTCATAAACCTCTCCCATATCAAACAAATCTCTTGGCTTTAGATGTACAATCACACTCCATCCTTTAGATGTGAACCATTTGCCTATAAAAGATTATGTATAGAGACTCTACGACCTATTCTTATCCACCTGATTCAGGAAATAGCTGCACCAGTACACCTGGACCTTTGGTTCAATGGTTAGACCATAAACCATAAACCATGAGCGGTGAGACGAAGAAACATAATAGAGAAACAAGGAAGATAACAACCCAGGAGGAGAATCAATCATTAAAAAGTGATGTGATGATCAAAAAATAATAAGTAATAATAACAAAGACAAAGTACCTGAACATATAACATAAAAGAGACAGTCAAAGCAAAGAATGATAAAAATGAAGAAAGACCCTTTAATTTGGCCCTGACCTCAACAGATCAATAATGTCACAAATAAGATGAGATCCCTGTAAGAATCACAATCAATGGTATATTAATCATTATAAATACGGATTTGAGATCCCTTCTATCCAAAGATCTACAACTATGATTTCCTTCAATCTCTCTATATATAGTTAAATAGATACTTGGCTAGCTATAGGTGAAAACAACATGGAAAAGCTACAACATATTATTGATCAGCCTAAATGGTTAAATGGACCGAACCTCCTCCTTTGTACTACGAGCAAAACTTTTTTTTGAATGCAATGCTATTTTTCTTGGTTTTTTGTTTTTCTTTCATACTTCTATTTTCTAAGTCTTGGAAGAGTACAATGGGAGCTTTCTCAAATATCTGGTTTTGTGAAGATTTTTTGAAGTTTTTGGCTTCATGGTTCAGAAAAGATAGGAATGCTATTAGTTACTTGAATTTGCCTCTAATGAAAAAGCCTGTTGAGCCAAATACCAAACCTTAGAATCAAACCCAAAAATGGTATTAGTACCAAATTTTTGCTCACACCAAACCTTAGAATCACCATACACATCTATATAAATCATCATACAACATGGTGTAGAATATTTATATTTCCAACTAATTCAACAAAAAAATCTCAAATAAATAGAGAAAATCCAAATCTAACAGAAAGTACCCAAAGCAGCAAAAAAACAAAATTAAAGCCCAAAAACACATAAAAATTACAAATTATACAAACCCAAAAATAGGGAAGATGAAACATCTGTAGAAATAACATTGCACAAAGCCAAAAATAGGGTAGAAGAACTTACTATAATTAAAGATACTTGTCAATTGCTATGCCAGAGTGAGTGATAGTGATGCCTATGCCACTGCAATAGGGAAAAAGAGTGAGGAAAATCGATGAAAAAAAAAAGGAAAAACGAGGATTGAGTTTTAATCTTACAAACAGAATGAGAAATTCATACAAAACTTTTGATTTTAAGAAAATTAAAGTAGAAAGAAGCATGAAATTTCAGTTAACCTCTCAAAATTAAGACCATTACCTTGAGTTGTGGAAAAATGTTAGCGAGAAGTGGCGAGCTTTTGAGCTTTTGAGCTTTTGATTTTAAGAAAATTAAAGTAGAAAGAAGTATTTTGTTTCAGCCAAAAAAAAGAGCAAACAAAAAAAATGTGGGAAATGTTAGCGCTATTTTTTTTCAGATGGCATAGGTTTTGAACCGCCGCTAGTTACTTATATTATGTCAATTAACTAACCCCCTGTTATTTAATAAAATTTGCGGGGGTTGGAACTGACCCGCGCTATTAAACCGCCGCAATTTAGGCATTTTTTTGTAGTGCGTAGCCGTACACATATTCTTAGACTCACTGAAGATAAGCAGGGGGTCCACAATCTAGATTTGGCGGCTGATTTTTGTATTCCACAATTTATATATCATAGATATGGCCACATAGGAGGGTTCAACAATCCGAAAAACAAAATATGTAGCAAAGGGAACCTCCTTAAATTGGAAGAACATAGGTGTTTTGCTTTTATGGTAGTCTTCTTGGGACTTCTGGTGTTTCCTAGGAAAGATGGAAATATCGACATAAAAATAGTTGGGGTTGTCAGCACTTTGCTTACCCAGGCCAAACACACCCTTGCACCCATGATAGTAACTGAAATCTCCTGCGCTCTCACAGCCTGCAAAGCCGGAGGAGACTTCTTTGAGGGGTGCAACTTGTTTCTGCAAATATGGATGATTGAAAACCTATGCCATCATCCTCAATTCATGAGTTATGGGTTAACAGAGAAAACCTGCATAGAGGAATTTTATACGAGGATTGATGGGATCAGCTTGCCAGAAGGGGTCATAGGATGGATATCACACCTCCGTTCCGTCACTGCCAACCAAATAGAGTGGACGTTTGGATGGTTGCCTGTGGATGAGATCGTATATATGCCAGCTATGGGGCCTCACTTCCTCTTGATGGGCCTCAGGAGAATCTAGCCTTATGCCCCGTATCGGGTTTTAAGGCAGCTTGAGAGATGTCAAATAGTCCCAAAAGATGAAGATCTTAGTGCCCAAGTAGTCGAGATTGGTCCTGATAGCCAGTTTCCTGAAGTAGCAGTCCGCCAGATTTGGAGCGAGTGTCAATACTTGGCGGCAAATACCTGTGTACGGGATCGATCCAAAGGAGAAGTTTCACCAGGGTACCATGCTTGGTATAGAAGGGAAATTGTGTTTGGGAGGCCATCCAAAAGACCCCACTTTCAGGATTTTGTTGAGTTATCACAACAACAGTGGGCTTGGTTAGCCAAGGAGAATGAATACAAGGCCAAAATAGGAGAGCTGGAAAAGCAGGTCCAGGACCTTCAGTTTGAAAATAGTTTGCAACCCGCAGCCGATGAGGGTGAAAAGAAGAAGCCAGCCTAAGAAAATGAAGCCCTTTGAGCTCAAATTCGAGAAATGAAAATAGCAGCCGAAAATCCCGCCAGGGGTGTAAGGGATGAAAGGCTTATAAAGAACCTTAGGTAGAAAGTAGATGATGTGGTTTTGATTTGAACAAAGTGGAGGATGAACTGGCGAAGGCTCGAACATAGTTGGCTAAGAATACGGAAGAACCAACACTCCTGGTTAGGCAATTAAAAGAGAAATATGACAATGAGGTTGCGGGGTTAAAGAAAAGGGTCATGTCGTCGAGAACAAAATGATCAAGCAAGCCAAGGATTTTAAAGCTGAAAGGGAACACTGTTATGAATTGATGGCTCAAATGGAGGAAGAAGTGCAACAGCTGCAAAATTAACATCTCCACCACACTCAGGTATTAGAAGCCTGTAATCGGCAGGTCGGGCATCTGCTTCAAGAGAAAGGTAGGATCAGAGAGAGGATCAGGGCCATTGCCGATTATATTGTTGTAAAGTGCCAAGCATGTGAGGATATGACCCGTACCACTTTCTTTGCAGCAATGATGACATTTGTCCGACAAATCATGAGTGATTTAGAGAGGCTCCAAGGGGATCTTGCATATAGGCCCGCGGCGAGGCCGAATGATGCCCTGCGGGCCCCAGGAGTTTTCGAGGCATTAATGTATTCATGATCTTTGCTTGAGTCTGTACTTTCCTGCTGTTGAAATTTGTTTTGAGTCTGTTAGTTCTTTTTTGAGTCTGTTAGTTCTTTTTGTGAGTCCGTTAGTTCCTTTTGAGTCTGTATTTCCATCTTTTTAGAATTTGTTAGTTTCTTTTGAGTCTGTGAATTTTTGAGTCATTATAATCAAAGTATTTGCTTTTTGTGAAAAATTGAAAATCCCAAAATATTTTTGTTATTTATTTATATCCCCAAGAACAATGCTTGGCCTGATTCATGCGGCGTCATAATACATAGGCAATCTCCATAGGATTCGACCATAACCAAACGAAAGAATGAAAAAAAAAGATAAGAAAAAAAGAGAGGAAAAACAAGGAAGCGAAAAGAAAAGGAGAGAGAAAGAAAATAAGAAACCGTGAGAAGGAAGAAATGGCAAAATAAAAAAGGGAAATGAGATAATAAAAATAAAGAGAAAGCGAAGGCAAGAATGGAAAAAAAAAGAAAAAAAAGGAAGAGAGGAAAAGAAAAGAAGTTACAAATGGAAATAAGGAAAGCCGGGATGACGCATGCAACCGATCAAATGCATAATAGAAACGGTTAACTGCTTAGGTGCATTCATGCCCCAAAATGTGCGATTGCCAATATGTTAAAGCCTTAATTGCTAACAAGGTTGTTGTTGATGTATTAAGTCCAGGAAGGTGGTTAGTTTGTGGCATTCGGGCAAGCCATCCATGCACGCTAGGTCAAACAGCCATGACTAGTAAGGAATCGGACATAGGTGTTGTTGAATCGGAATTTGAGTTGAAAAAAGAGGCCCAAAGGTTGAAACACCAGATAACGAAGATGTACCAGGCTTGGATTAGTGGGAAACCTCTACCCTCATTCCCCACCAACTACATTGAAAATCTTGTTTCCGTCCCACTACCATCACAATCCCAGATTCCCAATGTTGCTGGTCTCTCCTCACAACGTGCCCCAGGCTTTATCCTTTGCCACAACTAACCTAGCACCTTGCCCTAGCCTTTTTATGCTCCGCTCGCTAATACAAGCATGTCATTAACAACTCCCATTTTTGCAGCTCCTCCCCATGTCAACATCCCTCTATCTTCTAGTGAAACCGTGTTCAAAGTTCCTAATGCCCAATATTATGGTACAAAACCAACTTTCAAGAGCTCAGATCCATACTGTTACGCTCCTCATTTCGGGCCTCCCACTAAAATTGTAAAACCCACTAAGGTTGTGGGGCAAGATGAAGTATCTAAAAAACGTGTGATGTTTGCAAAAGGGTCTTCGAATGGTGTCGGGGCAAGTCGGAAAAAGCCAAAGTTGGTGGTTCTAGGGATGCCAAGCAAGCCTGTTGTAGTTGTGAAAGGGTCTCCCATTACCCCTGTTGCTATTAAATCAATGACTCAGTTGTCTGCGGTTGAGACAAAGGATGTCCTAGGGAAATGCAAACGAGAAATAATGACACACAAAGGAAAAGAAGTGGAGGAAGAATTTGTTGAGATCGGAGGATTGACTCATTTCGAACGATGTCTTACCTCCAAAAAACTAAGGAAGGCCTAGCTCTTCAAGGGTATCCAAATGCCAATAAAGAAATCAGTGACCGAGGAGGAGGACGAAGAGTTCTTGAGGAAGATGAAAGTGCAAGACTATTCCATTGTTGAACAATTAAGGAAAACTCCAGCTCATATTTCTCTGTTATCTTTGTTGGCACATTCGGATGACCATCGCAGGGCCATAATGAAGATTTTGAATGAGGCACATGTTCCTGATAAGATCACGGTGAATCAATTAGAAAAGATCGATGGCAGGATCTTCGAAGCAAATAGGACCACTTTTGCGGATGATGAGCTTCCTATAGAGGGTACGGAACACAATCGAGCTCTGTATATCACGGTAAAGTGCGAAAATTATTTTGTCACCAGAGTGTTGGTGGATAATGGATCCAGTGCAAATATTTTCCCTCTGTCCACTTTGCAAAAGTTGAAGATCGGCATCGAAAATCCATATGACCAGTGTAGGTGTTTGAGGTTTTGATGGGAAAGGAAAAGGTTCTGTTGGAGATATAAAGCTTGAATTAGTGATAGGGACAATTGGTTTTAGTATGGAATTTCAAGTGCTAGACGTGGTTGCCCCGTATAATTTGTTATTGGGTAAGCCTTGGATACATGCGGCTAAGGCAGTGCCGCCGTCGATACATCAAATGATGAAATTTGAGTGGGACAAACAAGAGATAGTTGTGCGTGGGGAAGAGGATTTATCCTTTTATGAAGATTCATCTATTCCATTTATTAAGGCTGGAGATGATCAAGGACCTTTTAGCTTATCAAACTTCCAAAACGATGTCTGTCGAAAAGTTTCCTAAAGGAAAATGCATTCCAAACCGGAGGCTATCACCTTCGATCTGCATGGTAGATAATGAGATGTTGAAGTATGGTTTTGTGCCGGGTACAGGTCTGGGCTCATCTTTGCAAGGTATTGTGTAGCCCGTATCTCGACGTAAAAATCTGGGTACATTTGGTCTGGGGTTCAAGCTACAGGGGATGACGTGAAGAAGGCTGAAAGTTGGAAAAGAAAGCATGGCCGTTCTCTAGGCCTATCCCACACCTCTTCAGGACTTTTGTCATGTCAGGGGCAGTGAAATGTCCGGTGTCAGCAGTTCTAAAGCCTGTGTTTGTCTTTAATGAGGAGTTGATTCGAAAGGGTCCAAAGTCTATTCGATAAAGTGAACACGGTAGAGATTGGGGAAGGTTCTGGTGATGAAGAGGTGCATTTTGTCAGGCCGAGTGTGAGCTTAGCAGTTGGGAAGCCGTTCTTCTCCCTACTCGGAGGGAGTTTTGGTAGTTTTATTTGTTTTCCTTTCTATTTGGGTCATTCTAGGGTTGTGACCTAGAATTTTACTTTTCGCTTGTTTGATGAACAAACCCTGTTATTCTTTGTCTTCAATGAAATGCGATTTCCCTTTTTACATCACTCCTAATAGTTTTTACTTTTGTTTTATTTCTGTACAATTCTTTTATGCCGGTTTCAATGACATGACATGCATGAGGAGTCTTCGGCCGAGTTCTAAAAGCCAAGTTAATTTTGAGAATCCAAAATGGAGTGTGATAATGAAGAACAGATTGATGATGATGAATGGGTCAAAATCCGCCTAGAACAATTGAGTTTGATCGATGAGAAATGATTGGTAGCAGTGTGGCATGGCCAGTTGTATCAACAGTGAATGGCAAGAGCATATAATAAGAAGGTGCGTCCATGAAAGTTCGAAGTGGATCAGCAAGTGTGAGATGTATCCTTCCACATCAGGCTGAGGCCAAAGGCAAGTTCGCCCCAAATTGGCAAGGGTCGTTCATTGTAACTAGAGTGTTTTCAAATAGAGCTTTGTACTTAACAGAAGTAGAAGGCAAGTGTGTAGAAATGGCCATCAATTCTGATGCGGTCAAGAGATATAACGTATGATTTTCTTTGATTTAATTGTATTTGTTTGTACTTGGCATGTTTTGAAGATTGGAACGATGAAGACATTTTATTCTGCTATCTAAACACTTTATCCTTTGTTACCCCCCTTTGAGCCTTATTGATTTTCTTTCATACCCTTCTTTCGGAATCAGCAGCAAAGATCAGAAGTACAAGCGTGAAAGATAAGTAAAGGAAAAGAGAGAAAAGAAAAGAATGAAATAAAAGCAGAGATAAAAAAAGAAAAAAAAATAGAAGAAAAAATTATTTAAAAAAAAGAGAAAAAGGAAAAGGAAAACATGACAAAACAACAAAAAGGAAAGGAAGAAAGAAAAGAAACGAAGAGAAAGTGGAAGGAGAAGAAAGGAAAATCACAACAACAAAGCAATTACTATGACATGAACTACGTTCGACCTAATTCCTTTTAAGGATACGTAGGAAGCCTCGCGGTTCGGTCCCATCAAAATAAAAATCCAAAAGTCTCCAAGCAACAAACCGGGGCAGAAGTTGCGGTTGTTGTAAGAAATCTGATTCCGAAAGTTGTAATTTTAAACCCATTTGAATTATTTTGAGCCTTTAATACCCTTTCTTTCTAACCTTATCCAAAAGCCCACATTACGGTCCAAAGAAAGACCTTCTGATCAGTCTTCAAGAAATGCCTAGTCGAGCAAGAAGAGATGATTCATATCAGGGGCAACACTCCGGTCCAAGCAGGAAGAGAAATCAAAATGAGAGAGTCTTATTGGTGAAAACCCTCACGGGCACCGTAAGGCGACGAGAGCTGAGAGAAATCAAAAATGAGAGAGTGTTATTGGTAAAAACCCTCACGGGCACCTTAAGGCGAAAGTGAGTTAAGAGATGAGCAAATGAGAGAGGTCTGTTGGTGAAACCATTTTAGGGCACTGCAAGATGAACAAGGTTAAGGATTGGGTGAAGAAATCAGGTTATGGAATTCCGGGGCAACAAAGTATGGAAACTGAAAGCTGATTGGTTGGACGGATTGGGCCGATTATTCCAAAATGCATGTCATGATCAATGGTACCAGTTGTTCCACTCAGATAAGTCTCTTTCCCTTTTTCCTTTTAGTAAGTCGTCCAGTTTTGGATTTTCTTTATCCTTAATTCTCAAGGTCATTTCATTTCTTTTGGGGTTTGTTTGTCTAAAATGTTTCAATGTCAGTTTTGTTCAAAGCAAATAAGAAAGGATTTCAAAGCTCAGTACCAGATTCCAAAATTGCAAAGCACAGTATGGCTAGAACATACCAAAGATAGCATGATGTAAACTGGGATACAAGGAATCACCGGAAGTTTCATCGATGGAATAATTTGGTAATGTCATGGGAGATGCAAAGGTCCAGATAAAGGGGTCAGAGATGTAAAACAACCGTATGGGTACAGAACACTCAAGTCGTCAAAGGTCATGGGGTTTGAAAGTCGGTCAAAAAGTAAAATGGTTCAGGTTCAGGTCCAGTTCGGGGAAGCAGGTCAAAGCAAAACACGGCAGCGGAGCCATCTTTAGCAAGAACGCCATCAACTAACCACCATTTTAAACTGACAAGATTTTCTTTGATTGAAACAGGGGCAGAAAATTTCGTTTGTTTTGGAGGAACTCTCCGTAGGGGAAAAGCAAGCACCAAATAGGTTTGACCATAAACTCTCAGGACCTTCCTGGAAAATGTGGCTTAGTTAAATTTCAAAACAATCATGAATAGCATAGAGGAATGTAAGTTGGTTTCAGAGTTTGCATATTTAAGATAGGATTCAATTAGGAGTTTTCAGGACCCCTCCCCCTCCCCCTTGAATAATAGGACCTAGTTTTAAGATTTCCATTAGATCACAAGATGTAGCGTAAATTCTATTGTAGGATAGTATAATTCAATAGTTAAAGTGTCATTTTTTAGGACAAGACTTGATCTTGATTTTGATTTTCAGGACCTTCCTAGATAATAGGATGTAGTTTAAGACCCTCTTAGATAATATGACTTAGTGTAAGTAATACCTTTAGAAGATACGGCTTAGATCTATAATTGTCGTTTAATTAAGAGTTGTCAGGACCTCCCTGGATAATAGGACTTAGCTTTCAAATTCTTAATGATAGTTGGTAGAATGATTAAGTTTAACACAAACTTATGTGCCTAGCTACCAAACTGGGGCAGAAAATTTCCTTTATTTTGTCTATTTTTGTTAGAATCAGGTACCCGCCTGGAGAGCATGGGAATACATTTCAAGTTTAGCAATCAGGAGCCCGCCTGGAGAGCATGGGAATACATTTCAAGTTTAGAAATCAGGAGCAGAGAGCATTGTAAGGCCCCGTGAAAATTTGTGCTCAAAAACCTAGTAGCTTGTAGTGTCAAGTTTCGAATATACGTTAGGAATGTGTAAAATTCCTCGCGGCGAGCGGTTCGGACCCTTTGTACTGATCTAAGCATTCAAAAATCAAAGAATCAAAGTTTTCCAGAAAAGTGATATTTTTGCGGTCCAGAATGCAGTCGCAAATCAAGTATGCGGACCGCATTTCTGTCACAGATTGAGTCAGTGGTTTGGTTAAAATTGAGGTCAAAATACGGTCCATTATGCGATCGCATAACTGATATGCGGACCGCATTTCTATCGCAAAATGAGTCAATATGTCAGTCAAATTTGAGGTAAAAAATACGGTGCATTATGCGATCGCAAATCGTGTATGCGGACCACATTTCCGCCGCAAACCCAAACAAAATGTTCACAGTTTTGGAGCACTTTTGCGGTCCATTATGCGGACCGCTTTTCCACTCTGCGATCGCAAAGTGTGACCGCAAACCTGACTCGGGCTCCTATTTTTCTAAATTTTAAACCCGACCCCATTTTTAATAAAATACCCCAATCTCTCAATAAGTCCGGGTAGTAATTGTGAACTTCAATTTTAAGATATATGTATTAACTTGTGAACTAGATTGACATTGCTAGACTGTTGGGTGAATTGAAAGTAGAAGTTAAAAAGGGAATTCGGCTCCAGGTAGGCTAACTTTAACCTTTGTAAAGTCACCTTGTTGTTATATGGGTAATTAGTATGTGTTACTTATGTAGATTACTTGTGAATTCTTGTGATTAATATGCCTTGAACGTTGTCGGTTAAGTTTTTCCATTATAATGGTGTGAGTAAATGCCAATAACCCAAGTGTGTGTGGGCATGAATGTGTTATGTGGTAAGAGCTGTGAAACAAACGATAGAAAGAAATCGTTATTGATGCAATTGAAACAACTGTGGCAATATCATATGTGACTTGTTGTGGGCAATTATCATTGTGACTTAAAATGTATACGGGCTATTGTATATGTTGGAATTGGTATTGATGATTATGAACACTTTTCTGTGAATTGTTGTTGTTGTTGTGTGAGATATGATTGTCCGGTAGGATCGAGTTATGCGTTGCAACACGAAGTAATAAGGTGTGGGTTGTGGTGATAAGGGTGGCCGAGGTAATAAGGATGGAAAAGTGATCAAAATCACTATTGAAATGAAATTATGTGAAAGTTGTGAAATCATTGATGTGACGAAATGATGTTGAAAGGGGAAAAGGAGAGATTGTGAAACTTGTTTGGCATTGGTTGCTCCTTTCATGTGCATTTGAGTTGTCGATTCTATTACTGTTGTTATCTGTGTATTTGTTGATTTTACTTCGGGTAAAGTTTGTTCATACATACGAGTACAATTCAAGTGTGCTGACATCCCTTTTGCCGGGGGCACTACATTCGTGTTATGATTGTAGGTGGTTCCACAACATGTACTCCAGTCCACCGGCAGTAGCACTCCTTCACTCTCCGTCAGATGTATTGGTGATCCCCTTTCTTCTCGGGGCCCTGCGTGGCTCAAGCCACTTTTCTTCTCAAAATCTTATTTTGGTATTTGTGTAAGGTATAGCCGGAGCCTTGTTATCGGCAAGTATTATAATACTCTTTTGTATCCTTAGAGGCTCCGTAGACAGGAAATGTGGGTTATGTACTTATGTATTTTGGGACAATATAACTTGTAAACCACGCTAAGAAACTATGTATGTTATGTAAATTTTGTAAGGATGTGTTTAAGTTATACATGGCTATTTCACTTGGTTAATAGGTAATGAAAACGCGAGGTAACATGTGGGATAGAAAGGCACCCAGGTCCGCTTGACTGGGGTTGCCCGGTCGAGTGCCGGTCATGTCCCTCGAATTTGGGGCGTGACAAGCATGGGAATACATTTCAAGCTTAGCAATCAGGAGCCCGCTTGGAGAGTAAGGAATACATTTCACGTTCAGCAGTTAGGAGCCCGCCTGGAGAACCAGGGAATACATTTAAAGTTCAACAATCAGGAGCCTGCCTGGAGAGCATGGGAATACATTTCAAACTTAGCAATCAGGAGCCCGCCTGGAGAGCATGGAAATACATTTCAAGTTCAGCAATCAGGAGCCCGCCTGGAGAGCATGAGAATACATTTCAAGATTAGCAATCAGGAGCCCGCCTGGAGAGCAGGGAATACATTCAAGTTTAGCAATCAGGAGCCCGCCTGGAAAGCATGGGAATACATTCAAGTTTAGCAATCAGGAGCCCGCCTAGAGAGCAGGGTATACAATCAAGTTTAGAAATCAGGAGCCCGCCTGGAGAGTTCAAGTTAAGCAATCAGGAGCCCGCCTGGAAAGCATGGGAATACATTCAAGTTTAGAAATCAGGAGCCCGCCTGGAGAGCAGGGAATACATTCAAGTTCAGCAACTAGGAGCTCGCCTAGAGAGCAGGGAATACATTTAAGTTCAGCAGTCAGGAGCCCGCCTGGAGAGCAAGGGAATACAATTCAAATTCAGTAGTCAGGTTCCCACCTGGAGAAAGGGGCAACATCTCAAAATATAGTTTAGTAGTCAGGCATCCACCTGGAGAAGGGGCAACATCTCAAAATACAGTTCAGCAGTCAGGTGTCCACCTGGAGAAAGAGGCAACATCTCAAAATACAGTTCGGCAGTCAGGCACCCACCTGCAGAAAAGGAAAATATCTCATATTCTAATTCAAGTCGACAATAGAGGAATTTCACCGGAAGAATACAAGTCAGCATGGCAACAAAAGCTGCAGGATCAAGTTTGAAGAGATAGATAGGTTTTGTAATTCATAGCTCATAGTTTAGTCTAGCTTCTTTTTTATTTTGACATGGTGTAATAAGGGGTTCAGTAAGCAGTAGCAACAGCAGCAGCAGCAACAGTGAAAGCACAACTTCATAATAGTCCCAGCTACCAAACATTCCTGAACTACAATGACCTGATTCCTTTTTAGCCAAAGATATGTAGGCAACCTCAGAAGCAGGGTGCGGTGAAATCTTTCAAAAATGCTTCCCACGGAGTATTTAAACGGGCAAAAATTGCTCGTATCCGCTCAATTTATCTTTGCACAAAAACTCTTCGTGTTTCCGAGCAAAGAGAGGCAGCTGTGAGCACGAGATTTTTTCCCTATATGAATTACTCTCATAATTTCAAAAAATAAAAATAACTTTTTTTTTCATTGATTTGCAATTTTGTGGAGTTTTGTGGCATTTTCCGGTATTGTTGCATATTGTTTGTGCATGTTTATTTTTATTTAATGAATGAAAATACAAAAATATGTTGCATTTATATTTAGGATTCAACTTTGCAATTTTTAAATATTATATTATTAATTAAGTTGCTTTACAAAAATGGAAAATCACACAAATAGTTTATATTTGCTTTTTAATTTTAATTTTGATTCTTTTGGTAATTCTCCATTTAATTTGGTACTTAACTTAGTTGTGGCAATCATAATTTAGAGCTAATTATTTTAATTTAATAGGATAATTTGATTAGGAATTATTTTTGGTTTATTTTTTAATTTTAATTTTGAAAAAAAAGGAAATGAATTTAGGACAAAAAATGAATTAAAAAAAAGGAAGAAAAGAAAACAAAAAAGAGAAAGGCTGTCTTGGGCTGATTTCAATTCATTGCTTAAGCCCAATTCCATTTTCCCTTCCAGAACCCGGCCACATCCGGCCCAATCCACCCAAATACCCGGTCCCAGTCCCCAGTCTTTGAGACACACGAAACGACGTAGTGCGAGGACAGTGCTACGTCGTTTAGAGTTCATAGGTGCCAAGTCAATCCTGACCCTCTATTTTACCTCATCTAACGGCTATTGATACTTTTCCCAATCCGTTTAAAATTTTCCAAGACATATTCCAAACAACCTAAGACTTCGGTCTAATCCCCTCATCTCTTTCAAGACCCCTAACCCTAGAACCCACCACCTCAAAACTCCTGAGCCTCACCGGCCAGCGGTTGATCTCCAAACCCCCTCAAAACTCGAACACATATCCACCATTACACCTCCATTCCAAATCCACCCTTGTCTCCTTTCCCAAACTGCTTATCTTCTCCGAATCAGGGATCAAGGATAGCCCTAAAATCCTTTTTGTCCTTTTGAGCTCCGCTCAATCGAGCTTCTTCTTGGTTGCATGCATGAATCAACCAGTTTCGATTGGGGGTCGAGTGGCTAAAGGTTCGTTTGTGCTTGATGATTAAGTTTGGTCATAGATCTCCGATAGGTTTCAAGCTCTGATCTGGTAAGTCTTTCCTCCACTGTTCTATTATCCTCTTCCATCCCTTTCTTCATTCTGTTTGAAATTCGTTTAGATCTGAGTTCGAGGTGTGTTCTACCATTTGTCTTATTTTCCTTTTCTTGTTTTTCTTCTTCTTTGTGAAACGCCTGGTCCCTTGATTTCTTTAGTCCGTCCCACGATCCTATTTTATTTGTTTAATTCCTTGTTGTTAATAGCATAATTACTGTTTCTCGTTCTATCATCTGTTTAATCACCTAGCTAGTGTAATTAAGCCTTAACTTAGTTGTGTTCCTACTGTATGTTTAGGATAGTCAGTTTATCCTCTTTATTTTGTTTTGATTGTATTTTAAGGGTTCTGGTTCTTTTTTTCTTTTGGGAATTTTGGGCCAGATCTTAAATTGGGAGTCCCTGTTTGCCCTTAATTGATTTCTGAAAATCAAAAGCTTAAGTGGAGTCTAATTTGGGTTTGAAGACCCATAACAATTTGGTTGGGCAAATTTGACCTATAGTTGGTTTTAAGGGTAAATAACAGGGCTGTGAGGGTAATTTGGGGAAATTGGGGTACGGAACCTTTTTTTTAACTACCTTAGGAAGCTTCCTAGAAGATGAAGGACAACCTTACTTGGCAAGCAAGGCAATAATATGAGGCTATCTAAGCAAAAAAAAAAAAAAAATTGGAAAAGGGCTTAATTGTAAAACTGAGTCTTAATTGTTACCCTACTTCCTTGCCAATAAACGCACCTCTTCTTTTCAAGAGAGATTAAGAGATAAGAATCAGAGAAAAATAGAAACGGCTAGAAAGATAAAAAAAAAATACTGTTCCACTGAACTCTTCAGTAATTTTGGATGTTTTCAATCTCCAGAAGCATTTTTCTGACTCATCTAGTGTAGAAATGGATTGATTTTGGGTTCGTAAAGTTTTGGTGTGAAGTGGTTATGTTTACTATTTGATTGAGTTTATTACCTACTGCTTTAAATCATTTTCTGGTGTGAAATTGGTTTACTAGTGCTGGTTTCTGCTGAATTGCTGCTGATCTGTGCTGAATCTTCACTTTTTTGTTTCCCTTTTTGTTTCCAGGTACATACTTCTGGTTTTAAAAATGTAAAGTTTGAATCATATGGTATTTTGAGAGGAAATAAAGATTTCTTTTTACTATATGTCCCTTCTTTGTTCTGTTTTTTTTGTTTGAGTTTTAGTCCCAAATTCCCTGCCCTGAAATGTTTAAAGTAAGGCTGTAGTATGAACATTGAAACCTCTGTGAGGTTGTAATGGGACTTTATTTCAACATTAGTTGATTTCGATTAAACTCTTAGGCCTTATATTGCTAGTAGATTTTATGGATTTTAAGCTCCATTTTGTGTTCATGAGTTCAGACAAATTACAAATTCAAGCATGAACATTTCATTAGTTACAACATCATTATGGTTGAAGTTGAGTATAGTTTGAAATTCTACATATTCTAGTTCTGTGAAATGAGAAAGTTTATCATGATAGTGTTAAATGTAACTAGTTTTTTTGCTAATGTAGGGACTCGAAATAGAATCCTGATCCTTAATTATTACCTTGGCCATATCTAGGCTCTTGAGTTTGCGCCTCAAGGTTTTGAGTGAAAGGGGTAATAGGCCATGGTTACTTGGGCTTGTCCAGTTAGCCCGATTAGTTATTCATTGTTGCTGGATTTTTCACACATCATGGTCTGACTAGGATGCATATCATATAAAATTGAAAATCAATCTATGATCAGAATCAAAATTAAAAGTTGGCTTCATTACCTATTTTCACATAATTTGGGTTAACTGGCGTGGATCTTACACAATTATTGGTTTTGAAACTTTGGGCCTAAAGTTGGCCCCAAAATATTAGACGCTTGGTCTCAAATTCAATGACACACTTGTGTGTTAGTGTGCTTACCTTTCATCATTCGGGCGTTGGCCTAAAGGTAATTAGAATGGGTTCAACTCTTGGCAATTCGCTGCGAGTTTAATTTTGAGTTGATGGTTTTGTATCTGATGAACGCTAGCTAATTCATGGGATTAAGGCTTCAGTTAAATAATTAGAGGTTCAATAAGCCTGTTTGGATCAATTAATTGGGCTTTTAATTAGTGAAGGTGTGCCATACTAGACAACACACATAGTTTATGGCCCTTCGAAATTTAGTTTGAGTTTCCTTTTTAAATTAGAATTGAGTCGTGTTGTGCCGAACGAAAATGACTATTGCATGGCCCTCAGTTAATTAATCTTGTTTTAATCCTTTAGAAATCGAGGCGTGCCATTTAGCAAATTTCCATGGCCCTCGCAAAGTTAAAAATGCGTAGTTGCTTTAGGCACGTTATTTTAATAATGTACCTTCCTAAACTCGGGTGCACATTTATGTGACCCAAATCCGAATCTCAACGTTAGATAAAATTTGTTATGGACTACGGGTGCATTTATGTGTCATGTTTCAAAATATATTTTAAATGAAGTTGCAATCTTCCTTTAATTAATCAAATAAAAGAGGTTAAAAGTTAAAATTTGCGCAAAGGTTCAAAATGTTTTAGAATCAGATAATTATGCCAGTTATAACAGTTGAGCGACCGTGCTAGAACCACGGAACCCCGGAATGCCTAACACCTTCTCCCGGGTTAACAGAATTTCTTACTCGAATTTCTGGTTCGCGGACTGCAATACAGAGTCAATCTTTTCCTCGATTCGGTATTTGAATTGGTGACTTGGGACCCATAAATCTTCCAAGTGGCGACTCTGAATTTTTAATAAAATAATCTCATTTCGGTTGTCCTTTAATTGGAAAAACTCCCTTATTATACCCTCTTCTAGGGGTGCAGTGAAAAAGGAGGTGTGACAGCTAACAAAAAGGCCCATAAAATCGATACCCCATACATCAAAGATATCAACTTCAAGAATTGTGTTTACAAGCATCTCATCTTTCTTGGAAATCCCGCCCGCTCATTGACATTGATCACATCTTTTTACTAGATCACTTGCATCTTTGAACAAGGTTGGCCAATAAAAACCACAACTCAAAACTTTCGAAGCCGTTCTCACCCCTCCATGATGGCCACCATAGGGGGGTGAATGAAAAGCCTTTAAAATACTCAATTGCTCTCCCTCCGGTACACACATTCGAATCACACCATCCGTGCAAATTTTAAACAAGTATGGCTCATCCCAATAGAAATCCAAACTATCCCGCTTGAGCTTCTTCCTTTGGTTAGAAGAGAGCTCACACGGGATTATTCCGGTCACGAGGTAATTAGCAACATCGAAAAACCATGGCATATCATTTATTGAAACCGAAAGGAGTTGTTCGTCGGGAAATGAGTCATTGATTTCTAGGCCATCACAAGGCCTCCCCTCCTCCTCCAACAAGATAAGTGGTCCACCACTTGATTCTTACTACCTTTCCAGTCCACAATTTCTAGATCAAATTCTTGGAGTAGTAGCACCCATATTATCAACCTTGCCTTTGATTCTTTCTTTATCATCAAATACCTAAGGGCGGCATGGTCGGTATGCACAATGACCTTAGCCCCCATAAGGTATGGTTGAAACTTTTCCATTGCAAAAACTATGGCCAACAATTCATTCTCGGTGACTATGTAGTTCCTTTGAGCCTCGTTCATGGTCTTACTTGCGTAGTACACCGGGTGAAACATCTTGTTAACCCTTTGCCCCAAAACAGCACCAACCGCAACGCCACTTGTGTCGCACATGAGTTTGAAGGGTAAGCTCCAACATGGTGTGGTAATGATCGGGGTAGTGGTCAACTTATGCTTGTGAAGTTAGAAGGCCTCCATGCATTTCTCATCAAACACAAACTTAGCACCTTTCTCTAGCAACTTGCAAAGGGATTCACAACCTTTGAAAAATCCTTGATAAACTACTGGTAGAACCCCGCACGTCCAAGAGAACTCCTTACCCCTTTGATAGAATTGGGGGGAGGGAGCCTTGAAATCACCTCAATCTTGGATTTGTCTACTTCAATCCCATCCCTAGAAATTTTGTGACCCAACACTATGCCCTCTTTAACCATGAAGTGGCATTTTTCCCAATTAAGAATGAGATTCGTTTCTTCACATCGGGCCAAGACTCTATCCAAATTCCCTAAACACTCTTCGAATGAATCACCAACCATCTTGGATTTGTCTACTTCAATCCCATCCCTAGAAATTTTGGGACCCAACACTATGCCCTCTTCAACCATGAAGTGGCATTTTTCCCAATTAAGAATTAGATTCGTTTCTTCACATCGGGCCAAGACTCTATCCAAATTCCCTGAACACTCTTCGAATGAATCACCAACCACGCTAGAATCATTCATAAAGACCTCCAATATGTCTTACACCATGTCTGTGAAAATAGCTATCATGTATCATTGGAAGGTCGTCGGATCATTGCACAACCCGAACATCATACGAGAGAATGCAAAAGTACCATATGGGCATGTGAATGTGGTCTTCTCTTGGTCCTACGGGGCAATTAAGATTTGATTATACCCAGAGTAGCCATCCAAAAGGCAATAAAAATCACGCCTCGCAAGGCGATCAAGCATTTGGTCAAGGAATGGCAAAGGGAAATGGTCTTTTTGGGTCACCTTGTTCAGTTTCCGGTAGTCCATGCAAACTCTCCACCAGGTAATGGTTCAAGTGGGAATAAGTTCATTGTTGTCATTTGTCACCACAGTCATCCCTCCTTTCTTCGGCACACATTGTAACGGAGAAGTCCATGAGTTATCGGAGATTGGATATACCACACCCGCATCTAGCCATTTGATCACTTATTTCTTCACCACCTCTTACATTGCCTCATTGAGCCTCCTTTTGATGTTCTACGGAACGCCTTGCATCATCCTCCAAAATGATTTTGTGCATGCAGAATACGGGGCTTATTCCCCGAATATCATGCAATGTCCACCCAATTTCTTTCTTTCTCCTTTTGAGAACCGCCAAAGTAGCGTCTACCTGCAAGCTAGTGAGGCAAGAAGAAAGAATAACTGGTAAAGTAGAATTTGAGCCCAAGAACTCATACCTGAGGTATGGAGGAAGTGGCTTCAACTCCAACACTGGTGGATCCTCAATAGATGGCTTTGTTGGAGGCGTATTTCTATTTTTAAGGTCCAAGGATAGCCTTCTCAGCTCATAAGAATAGGATCCCATCCCATGCAAGTCATTTACGCACTCCACTCGGCTAGCATCCTCATTGACATCAAGATTTAAAAGCACGGCCTCAAGGGGATCCTCCATGTTAATCATAGAACTTGTGTCATCCACTATCACAGTTGTGACAATGTCTACAAATGAACACACCTCGGTGCTATTGGGTTGCTTCATGGATTTGCAAACATGGAAGACGACCTTCTTATCACCCACTCGGAAAGTGAGTTCACCCGCTTCAACATCAACCAATGACTTCCAGTTGCAAGGAAAGGTCTTCCTAGAGTAATTAGGACTTCAAAGTCCACTTCACAATCCAAAATGACAAAGTCTGCCGGCAATATAAACTTGTCCACCCGGATAAGCACATCATCAATTATTCCCAAAGTTCACTTCATCGAACGATCCGCCATTTGAAGTCTCATTGAGGTCGGCCTAGGTTGCCTAATTGACAAAGTCTTGAAGACTGAATAAGGCATCAAATTTATACTAGCCCCCAAATCACAAAGGGCCTTGGAAAAATTCACACTTCCAATAGTGCAAGGGATAGTAAAAGCTCCGGGGTCTTCAAGTTTTGGGGGCATAGAATGCATGATAGCACTGACTTGATGAGTCATTTTTATTGTTTCACAATCCATCAACCATTTCTTTATGACCAAATCCTTCATGAACTTTGCGTAGCCCGGCATTTGTTCAAGTGCCTCCACCAAAGGCACATTGATTGTAAGGCTTTTTATCATATCAATGAACTTTTTGAATTGATTGTCACTCTTTTGCTTTGCTAACCGTTGAGGATAAGGTGGAGGTGGCCTAGGAAAAAGTGCTTTGGCTTTGGGCACCACCGGTTCGGGTATGTCAATCATGTATTCCCTGGAAGGGTTCACGGCATCTTGAGTTTCTACCTCGGCCTTATTAATATCAACCCTTACCTCATTGTTCACCTTATTATCAACCACATCTCCAACTATCAAAGGTACGTCATCTTCCCGCAACTCAACATCATCATTCACAACTTTCTTGTCTTTCGAGGGATGTACGTCGCCGCCTCTCCCACTTATTGTTGTAACCGCCATCATATGATTGTTTCCATCCTTCGGTTCACTACCGTATCACTTGGTAGAGAAACCTTAGGGCGAGTATTCAACTATTGAGAGATTTGGCCTAATTGCACCTCCAAATACCGGATAGAGGTATTGTGGAAAGCCAATTGAGCATTGGAATCTTGGTTCTTCTTCATCATTTGTTCGAACATCATTTCTATTCTTCCCATATCATTGCCCGAAGAAGTAGATCCTTGAGATTGAAACGGAGGCGGATTTTTTGGTTTTTGGTACATCGAGGGCCTTTGAAAACCTTGCCCCCAATTTCCTTGGTTTCCATTGTTATTCCACCCGCCTTGACCATTGTTGTTCCAAATGTTGTTATTATCATTCCAATTCCCTTGGTTGCCTTGATTGTTGTTCCCCTAATTACCGCCTTGGTTGTTATTGTTGTTCCGATTACCACCACCTTGTTGTTGATTGCCCCAATTTCCTTGGGGTCGCCATTGTTGGTTTGAAGAGTTGCCTCTATTGCCTTGATAGTTGTTGACATATTGTACCTCTTCACTTTGCTCATCATAGTCATCCATTTTGAAACCCATCACAATCATCACCAAATTGCTCAGAATTCCCTTGGTTTTGTTGTCTTCTTTGCCTTCTCTTGTTGGTAAGCATACTAACACCTTCCATAGCATTCACTTGGCGAGGGTTTTGGACTTGTTGCAACTGTGCCTTAGCCAATTGATTCATAGTGGTCATCAACTCCGCTATAGATTGCCCATGGTCGTTACTCCTTATGCAAATGAATAACCGTAGGGTCGCCTTGAGGAACATTAGCCCTACTTTGCCATGCCAAAGAAGTGTCGGCCATCTCATCAAGAATCCCGCAAGCTTCATCATAAGACAACTTTATAAAATTACCCCCGACCAATTGATTGACTATGCATTAATTTGTGGTGTTGATGCCCCGATAGAAGGTTTGTTGAATCGTCGCCTTGGTCATAACATTGTTTGGGCATTCTTTCACCATTGTTCTAAACCGCTCCTAGATTTCATACAAAGGTTCCATGGGTTTGTTCTTGAAAGCCAATATCTCATCTGGAAGTGCTACCATATGCCCGGATGAGAAGAACTTAGCAATAAATTTATCTGCCAACTCATCCCAAGTTGTGATGGAATGATTGGGGATTCTCTCTAACTAATCCAATGCTTTCCCTCGGAGTGAGAATGGGAAAAGTCTCAACCTAAGAGCATCTTCGAATATATTCGTTTGCTTGCTCCCCTAACATGTATCTACAAACCCCTTTAGATGCTTGTAGGCATTTTGATCGGAGGCGCCCGTAAAATACCCATGTTGCTCGAGCAAGGTCAACATCACATTGGATATTTGAAAATTCCCCGCCTGGATTCGGGGAGGGACAATACCACTTGCATACCCTTGATTTGGTAATACTCTGGGAGCCACTCTTGGAGGTGGCGGGGGAGGGTCTAGAATATTATCATTTGGATTAGCATTGTCATTCCGGCCTCTCCGTTGTCCTTGAGGTGCAGAAGGTAGCTCATTTTGCTCAAAATCATCTACATCATTCCCCACTATCACGTTTCCAAGAGGGTCATTAGCATTCAAAGCCATTTGATACCTGTAGTATTCACACAAATAAATTAGTAACAAAGAAGTAAAGAAGAAAAACACACAAAACTAACTAAATTGATAGCCAAAACCGTTAGCTCCCCGACAATGGCAGCAAAAATTTGATCATAGCCAACTCCACACCACTAAAATTATCGCGAGAGAGGGTCGCAATAGCTTTTACCCGATTTGTGGGTCGAGATCGATTCCACAGAGAGCTACGATTGGATTCGAGTATCAATTTATCTTAGGATTATGTGTATGCTCTTAATTGATCTTCCATTCATTTTTGGTGTTTTCTATATAAAACTACTAATATCAAACTACAAATTAAGATTGAAACTAGATTATGCTAAGATTAAGTTGCCACAATTTGTATCTAATAGTATAAAGGGCACTAGGGTAGTGACTCTTCACCTAGGTGGTTAATTGACGGGTAATTACATCTAAGGTGCGATTGACGTGATTGGGGAAATATGTTATAACCGTTGCTCAATAGTACCCCCTCTACACCTCTCGGTAGAAAGAGTGATTTTGCCCAATTGACTCTCTCGAGACCAATTGGGTATGCATATTTGCTCGAGCAACTTGGGTCCAAGTCGAGTAATTACTCTCTCAAGGTTTAACCCTTTAATTGGGACTATCAAATCTCTTGAGTCCATCCCAATTCCTTGTTGAGTCAGTTTTGGAGACGTAGGCTCTCTTTCTCAAGAAGAGACAAGTCAACTTAGCATAAACTAGTATTTGCAACCACTAATTCATAAATTAAACCATAAAATAGACCCAAATAACAAACACCCATAGTCAATCTAACCTTAAATCACAACACCCATCAATTACCCACACTAGGGTTGAGCCACAACCCTAGCTAATGGGTTTAACTACTCATGCTTGAAGATAAAATCAGAGAAATAGATGAAGAGAAAGACATAATATTAAATTACTAAAGAAAATACAGTGAATCTATCGTTAGAGTTAAGTTAAAATGCCCAAAATGGCTATAAAATAGCTTTTCACGAGCGCATGCTGTTCTAAAATAACTGATGCCCTAAAATACAAAAAGGTTCTATTTATACTAGGCTAGAAAAAAGGACAAAAATACCCTTGAGGGGTCAGTGCGGGCTGCACAAAATGGACTGCAGCCACACTAGGCTCTTGGTCTTGAAATCTTGGCTCTCTGAACTTAGGTTCTGCGGACCACGCAGAATAGACCATGGCCGCGGAGGCATCCAATGTGGTCCGCACAAATATGACCGCGGACCGTGATGGCTTGAACCTGGGCAAGTTGTAACTCTCTGATCTTCTCTTTCGCGGACCGCACATAATGGTAGTGCGGCCGTGGAGCCTTCAGTACAGACCACGCAAGATTGACTGCGGCCGCACTACCTTGAAGCTTGTTTTGCCATTTCTCTGAATCTTCCTAGTGCGGACCGCACAGAATGGACTGCGGCCACCCTAGGTTTTAAGCCTTGAAATCTACTCTCTGAATCTCCCTATCACGGATTGCACAAAGTGTAGTGCGGCCGCACTAGGCCTGTTTGTCCTGAGTTTGCCTTGCCTTTGGTACTTGAGCAGGTTTCACTCCTTTTGAGCGGAACTTTAACATTTCGTCACTTTGTCGATCAAACCTGCAATCAAGCACAACTTATGACCTTTTGGGACTATTTTGTAAGAATTTATAATCAAAGCGTATATAAATAGGAGCATAAAGCACGTCAAAATCTCTAGTTATCAATTGTAGGGGATGAGATCTCTTCTCGACCAATCTTTCACCTTATGGATGATCCCTCCAATGGGGACGAATCTCAGTCTAGGAAAAAGAGGAGGGTAGAACTCGGGAAGGTCGTTGCCATTGATGCTGGAGAGAACAGAATTGGTGCGTTGGAGATGGCACCCGTGCCTATTTTTATGGTGGACGCCTTTTTGGCAGGAAGGTCGGCCCAGACTGAAGGAATATACAAAGGAGGGGAGTCGATGCACTCCGTCAAGGGTGGCGCATCATCTGCTGTTGGGGGAGGCGTACACGCCGAGGGCGACGTTTCGGGTTCGGACATCGACCCAGGAGTTATACGAGAGTTCTTGGAACATCATACTCGTGTAGAAGTAAGGACAGAGGGTTCTGACCGATACATTGTCGTCCCTGGAAATTATGACTTATTGTCAAATAGTGAGCAGGTAGTGTCGGTGTTTGTCCCTTTATGTGTTGCTCCTGAGAGCGCGGTACTTAAGGCGATGAGCGATGCAGAGTTCTCACGGAGAATTTCTGGCATGGCTCTACGGGTGAATGATTCTCTCTTTTTTTTCATTTTTGGATTTGTTTTGCATCCTCATCCCATTCTTTGTTTTGACTTTGCTTTTCATGCTAGACCCTCATCATGGAGATCGAGCGTGAATGCAGAGATAGACAAAGGACGGCCATTTTTGGGAGGGTGTCCACCAAATACAAGGAATACCATAACAAGCATCGTGCATTGGCCGATTTCTTTACTCAGGATAGCGACTTTCAACTATTTTGTGACGGGCTTAAGCAAAAGGAGGGTCAATTGGCGCAAAAAGGTCAAAGAGCTGAGAGAGCGAGATGAGGACCTGATGAAGGCCATTTCTCACTGTAGTGAACTTGAGGAGGCCTTTAAGGTCAAGGAAAATGATCTCAAGCTAAATAAAGGGGTGAATGCCGACCTCCAGGTGAAGGTGGCCAATTTAACTGCCGAGCTTGATAAGAAGGCGGCAGAGGTCGTCAACCTTAAAGATAAACTAGGTGCTAATGTTGATGGGTTGGCTCATGCTGAAAAGGATAGGGCAACTACCGTCTTTGAGGCATCGGCTCTAGAAGACGCCCTCCGTGTTTGAAGATCAGAGCGGGACAAGGAGGTGGAGACATCTGTGCTTAAGGTAGAAATATTTTAGGGACGTATCTGAGATCTGGAGGTGGAGTTATCTGCGTTAAACGAACAAGTTGCCACTTTGAAGGCTGAGGACGTGCAACGATAATCGCAACTCTATACATCCCATGCTTCAGCTGACCCTATTGTGCGTCGAGATATATACGAGCTGTGGGTTCATGCTGAAGCTCAGCTTAACGTATATAAGTCTCTTCATGCTGATGGGAGGGCATCTGAGGCAGAACTTCGAGATGTGCGTATTATGGTAGTACACCTTGTGAGGCATGTGGATACGACCCCGGCACGCCTAGTGAGGGCAATGTTGATTCTGATGACGCGGACAAGCTCGCCTCCAATTCTTGGTACGAGGAGGTATATTCCACAGGGGTGGTGTGGCGTAAGATTTGGTTGTATTAATTTTTGTTTTTGCAATTTTTGTGAGGGCGTCCTTGAGCCCTTTGTAAAGAAAAGATTTGTAATGTGTTGGCTGTAATGGAACAGATATTTTTGTTATGTACGTTTGAATATGTTGTTGTCGTTTGTTTTTGTTTTTTGTTTATTTGGCGACGACCTTAGTCGTACTGTTTTGAGTGATTGTCGAAAATGTTAACCTGGTGCGTCGAATTGAGGTTGGACTTTTGTCCTTGGCGATGGCCTTAGCCGTAGGGGTTTTACTTTCGAGCTATTGTCGAAGCGTTATCCCATCATGGTTCGAGAGATATCCAATTATTTTCTTTGGTAATGGCCTTAGCCATAGGGATGTTACTTTCGAGCTAATGTCGAAGTATTATCCCGTCGTAGTTCGAGCATTATCGAACTCTTTTCTTTAGCAGCAGCCTTAGCCATGGGGATGTTACTTTTTAGCTAATGTCGAAGTATTATCCCATCGTGTTTGCGAGAGGATGATGGAAGGCAACATGTTTTATTTTATTTCCTGGAGTGTCGTATATGCCGATTTCGTACATATATTAGGGATATACATCGATTTTGCACATTCGTTAGAGTAAGTTCATTCATCTGTAGGTGATACATGTCGATTACGTACATATAATTGAGTAATTTCATTCATACATTGGAGATACATGTTGATTTCGTGCATACAATGGAGTTTCCTTGTACCTAGTCCCTTCATTGCTCGGCCTAGAGATGCCATCGGCAGGCTGGGCGATGAATTATACTTTGAACTTCGAGATGCCCCCCTCGTCACCTCATAAAAAACCTTCTCGAGAAAACCCGATTGGGACAAAACCCGGGTGAGGGAAAAAGAGTGCGACTTAGGTGGCGTCATTCTTCAGAAGTGAAAATATTTGAGGTGGGCGAAATTCTAGTTATTTTGTACTAGTTTTCCTTCCATTGTTTCTAATTGGAATGCTCTTTTTCTTGTTGCTGTTGTGATTTTATATGGCCCATCCCAGTTTGTTCCCAATTTTCCATCATTTGGGTCTTTTGTTACTTGTGTTTTGACTTTGAGGATGTAGTCCCCGACTCTGAGTGGTCGCACTTTGGCCTTCTTGTTGTAGTACCTTTCTGCTTGTTGTTTTGGGGCTACCATCCTTACGTGAGCCATATCCCTTTGTTCTTCCACTTCGTCCAAGTCTTATATTCTGTTTTCATCGTTGTGTGGTCCACTCTCATTGGAGTATCTCACACTAGGTTCACTAACCTCAACGGGTATAACAGCATCAGTCCTGTAGACTAATGAATATGGCGTTTCGCCTGTGCTGGTTTTTGGCGTGGTTTGGTAAGCCCACAATACCTCTGGTAGCAATTTCGGCCATAGCCCTTTGGCATCCTCGAGCTTTTTCTTCAGTATATTCAATATTTTTATATTGGAGGATTCGGCTTGCCCATTACCAGCGGGATGATATGGCATGGAGAGTATCCGCTTAATGTGCCATTTTTCAAAGAACTCAGTCGTCTTTTTCCCGACGAATGAGGTCCATTGTCACAATTGATTTTTTTGGGGATGCCGAAGCGGCATATTTTGTTTTTCCATATGAATGTGATGACTTCCTACTCACGTATTTGGGTGAACGCACCTGCTTCGACCCATTTGGAAAAGTAATCAGTTAAAATCAAAAGGAAACATATCCTACCTCAGCCTGCTTGGAGGGGTCCGATAATATCCATGCCCCATTTTATAAACGGCCATGGTGAAGTGACAGAATGCAGGAGTTTGCTCGCTTGGTGTATCATAGGGGTTTATTTTTGGCATTGCTCACATTTCTTGACGTAATCCGTAGCTTCCTTTTTCATAGTGGGCCAGTAGTTTCCTATGCGAATAAGGCATCTGATGAGGGCTCGGTTGCCTGTATGGGCACCGCAGTGGACCTCATGTACTTTTTCTAGCACACTCCTAGTTTTGTTTGGTCCAAGGCAATTGGCCAAAGGTCCGTTGAACGTCTTTTTGTAAAGATCATGATTTATGAGGTTGTACCTAGCCGCCAGTATTCAAAGTTTTTTGGCTTTTTTTTTATCTCACGAGAGTTTTCCTTCCTACAAATATGTTATAATGCAATTGCGCCAATCCCAAGTTAAATTTATAGAATGTACCTCGATCTGGTCTATTAATGAGTGGATGAGGGTGACCACATTTTCGTTGGTGATATTTTTGGTTGTTGCCGCCAGTTTGGCGAGGCCATCTACTTCGATGTTTTGCGCCCGGGGCATTTGGTCAAATCGGCATTCGTCAAATTCCGGTAATAGTTTGTGGGTTTTTGTCTGGTATTTCTACAGTCTATGCTCCTTGACTTGGAAAGTCCCATTAACTTGATTTACAATGAGTTGAGAATCGAAGTGAAGGATGACTCGTCGTGCACCATACTTGAGGGCTAATTTTAGTCCTGCAATTGCGGCCTCACACTCAGCCTCATTGTTAATCATTTCAGTACATTGGCGAATTACTTCACCTGTTGGAACTTCAAGCATGAGTCCCAGTCCAGATCCCGACGCATTAGATGCATCGTCGGTGTAGAGGACCCAAAGATCAGGTCATCTAGGGGAGGTATGAAGCGCTTCTTGCTCGACCTCGAACAATATTTCCGCACTGAAGTCAGCGATGATATCGTCGAGCACTTGCGACTTTATTTCAGTTCACGGCTGATATGTTATATCGCGTTCGCTCAATTTTATGTCCCATTTGGCCAATCTACCAGATAGTTCGAGTTTGTGCAGGATGCTCCTGAGAGGAAAAGTTGTCAACACCTTTATGGGGTGACATTGAAAATATGGTCTGAGCTTTCGTGAAGCTATGAGTAATGCTAGAGCTAATTTTTTGAGGTGAGGATACCTCGTTTTGGCATCAATTAAGGTTTTGTTGATATAGTAAATTGGGGATTGCATGCCTTTGTTTTTGCGGACCATAACTACGCTTACTGCGACTTCGGAGATGGCTAGGTAGACAAGGAGGCACTCGCCAGGATCTGCCTTGGCGAGTAATGGCGGTGAAGACAAGTGTGCTTTCAGTTTTCTTAGGGCGTCGGCACATTTCGAATTCCACTGGAGTCCGTTGTCTTTCTTTAACACAGTAAAGAATTTATGGCATCTATCTGATGACCATGAGATGAACCATGACAGGGCGGCTATCCGACCCGTCAATTTTGTACCTACTTTTTGCTGGTCAAAGTTTCTGGTATTACTTCATGGCCTTAATTTGATCTGGATTGACCTCTTTACGATAACAGAAAGCCGAGGAATTTGCCCGAGGTTACGTCAAAGGCACATTTTTTATGTTTAATTTCATGTCATACTGTCTTAATATGTTGAAGGCTTCCTTTAGATGATCGATGTGATCTTCTTTCCTTTTCGACTTGACTAGCATGTCATCGATGTAGACCTCCATTATTTTGCCGAGTTGATTTTTGAACATCTTGGTGACTAACCTTTGGTATGTCGCCTCCATATTCTTAAGTCAGAACGGCATGACTCTGTAGCAGTACGTTCCCTGGTGAGTGATAAAAGTAGTTCTCTCTTGGTCCTCTTCTTCTATTAACATCTGGTTGTAACCCGAGTAGGCATCTAAGAAGCTTAGCAACTCGTGTCCCGCTGTTGCGTCGATGAGTTAGTCGATGTGCGGCAATAGAAAGGAATCTTTTGGGCACCCCTTGTTTAGGTCTGTGAAGTCGACACACATCCGCCACTTTCCATTTTTCTTCTTCACCATGACTACATTGGCGACCCACTGGGGATACTTTGACTCTCGGACAGAGCCATTGGTGAGCAGCTTATCAACTTTTTCACTGACTGCATCGTTGATTGCGGAATTGAACTTTCTCCTTATTTGCAACACAAGTGGGTAGAGGGGGTCAACATTCAGTTTGTGCGTTGCGATGTCTTTCAGGATGCATGGCATATCTGAATGGGAGAAGGCAAAAAAAACGACACTGTCAGTTAAGAATTTATGGAACTTACCCAGCTCTGAGAGATTGTGCCCGATATAAGCCTTTCGATGTCAGGGTCCTTGATAATGTCTATATGTACGTCAAGTTTGATTCCCGACATCGCTAATTGTTATGCTTCCGCACTTGCTCCTTTTAGTTTTGGGGTATGTGCGCAGTCTTGGGCGATACGATAGCACTCTTGTGCAGTGCGTTGTTCACCCCAGATGCTGAATATCCCCCATGGAGTGGAAAACTTGATTACTTGATAGAGACTTGACGGGACTGCTCGCATGGCGTGTATCCACGGGCACCCTATGATAGCATTGTAGGTTGTATCTTAATCCATGACGCGAGACATCATTTCCAAGGTGACTCCTCCGGCTTGGACGAACATCACTATCTCTCCAGAAGTTCGTTCGACTGCATTATTAAAACCCGTTAGTGTTATGCAATGCGATATTATTATATCATCGAGTTTTATTTGTACGAGGACTCGAGGATGGATAATACACGCGCCAGTTCCGTCATCCACCATTTTTTTACATCAGTATCTGCAATTCATAAAGTGATAACAAGAGCATCGTAGTGAGGGAAAGACAAACCATCAGTATCTGATTTATTGAAAATCATATTATCTTTGAGGTGATCATACCGTTCATGAGTGATCGACCGTTTGAGTTTGTGCATAGTGGTGAACACGTGGTTTACTGCTATGTCGTCACCTTCACGGTGATCATTTGTATGGTACGAGCGGGAGAAGGCAATTTTTAGGGTCTTTGGTCTTGCTCGTGTCCACAAGCAAAGTTAGCTCATCCCCGGTCGCTCAGTAGTTCTTTCATGTGTCCCTGATTTAGCATTCTTACTACCTCCTTCCACAGACCTATGCAATACTCGATTTTATGACCCCTTTCCTGGTGGAATTCACAGAGAACATTTGAATTTCGGGTGCGCGGGTCAAATTTTATCTTTTGCAGCCATCGGACTTTTAGACCGAGCTTCTCTAGTACGTATACTATTTTTGAAGGAGAAATACAAAAATTATGAGCATGTAAGGGTGGAGGCGTACCACTTTCGTTTCGGTGTGGCGCAGTATGTCGAGGTAGGACATCTGTGTGTCACGCAGGAGGTAGGATGGGTGCTCTGATGTAGGGCTGATGTCTTTCTCGGCTGAGATAGGGTAGTTGGTCCCTTTGACTGTTATTGCAACTATCCTTCCTTGCTTTAGTTTGAACTGACATCAGCCACTGGATCGGACCATTAAGGTCGTCCTCGTCGACCCTTAACTCGGCGCAATAGGCGTTGTGGATTTCTTCCCAAGTGGTGGGAGGGTATTTCATGAGCCTGTTTAACAGCTTTCTGGTCGCTCTCGACCCATTCCTATTTAACCCATTCTGGAAGGCAACTACCGCCATCCCTTCTGACACATTTAGTAGGCTCATTCTCACCCTGTTGAATCGGGCTAGGAAGTCTGTGAGTCCCTCGTCATGCGTCTATCTAATGGCAAAAATGTCGTTTACCCTTGCCTATGCCTTTTTAGCTCCTGCATGAGCAGTGACAAACTTGTATGCCATTTTTTTGAATGTTGCTATTGACCGTGCCGGTAGTTGCGAGTACCAGGTTAGGGCTCCCCCCGTTAGGGTTTCTCCAAATATTTTCAGCAGCACCAATGGTACTTGTTCTTTCGAAAGATTGTTGCCTTTTACGGCTGTGACGTAGTAGATGATATGATCTTCTAGGTCTGTAGAACCATCGTATATATTCAGGTACGGTGGCATTTTGAAGGTTTTCGGAATAGCGTGGGAGGTTGCTTCTTCATTGTATAGTTGCTCGATAAATTGACCAATGTCCCGTTTTGGTAGCAACTTTGGGGCGCCTGGTATTTTGTTGACCCTTTCTTGATGCTCCTTCATCTGGTTACAGACCGCCTTATTCTCATTTTCTATTTCCTCCATCTTCTTTAGGATGGTTGGAAGTGCGTCATTACCTGTGTCAACAGTAGTATGAGTGTTACCTATGGGGGGGGGCATCTAGTTCGCCGGCGAGTGTTGCGACGTCCACGTGTGCAATGTCTCTATTTTCCCTTTGAGTGGGTTTATCAAGTATGTTATTCACTGTGTTTGTCATCCGCTCTTCCAGTAGTCCTTTTACCGCCGGCAGGTCCTCTCCGGTTGCAGACATGGAGGCTTCCTTCTCGCGCGAAGTAGTTACGCTTTCATGCGGGGGAGGTGAAGTGTCTCCCCTAGGTGTAGTGTTTGGTGTCACGTTTTCGTTATCTTCCTTGCCGTCTTCATTGATGGTGTTCAGGATGTTGGTTGTGACTCCTGCAGTTGCTTTTAACCTTGCATCTCCTTTTTCTGCCATTGTTAGTTTATGCAAAGCTAGGAAGAGGTGACTATCCCTTTTTATGATCTAGATGAAACTAAAATCTTAACTAAAGAAATCCCCACAGACGGCGCTAAATTGTTTGATCAAAGAATATCAAAATATTTTTGATTAAATCAATTAATGATAATGATGAGGTCAATCTTAGTTAAGCACATAAAATCTAGATCTAGCGATGGGAGAAGCAAAATAAGATGAATGATGTGACTAGTATGTTGGAATCGAATAAATGCTCATGAATGTGAACATGTAAATGCACAATCAATCTGCATAAATACAACCGGCGTAGGGAAGGAATAACTATCAAATGATTGGGGAATCCTTGGACCTTTTCTATCTGATGTAATGATATATACTTTTTTGTTCTTGCAATCAATGAACCATACTACTTTTGTATTCACTCTAAATAATTCTTTTACATAGTGTTCTTTTGTCTTTTTTCTCCCCCTCTCTTTCTCTACTGACTCTTCCTATTTATAAGGGACAATCCTCCATGAAACAGTAAAAAAGTACAACATGAAGAATATTCGAAAAGCATATCCTTGATGTCCCCTACTAAGCTTACACCATCGTAGGCGCCATGCATCAACTGACCACCCTTGGTCGCTGCCTTTAACCACGACGACCATCAGATGCTACACCACGATAGCCTCGTTCCTCGTTGTACTCGGCAGTAGTCGGGGTTGCCAAATTTGGACCTATACACTTCTCTCCAATGATATCTAGACATACTATACTTGTTAGTATTTGTTTTCTTGCTGAATGAATATTACATTTCAATTAAGATATAATCCCAACTTGTTTTAATTTTTCACTAAGACGATCGCGAAGTTATATATTACCGTTGCAATTAGTAACACCAAGAGACCTAGTTATATATGGTACAAGCTAATTATATATGATTTTTGACATATGCTAATCTAATCACTTGCTGTAAAATCAGAGGGAAACAAATCAAGTAAAAGGATAATAAGATCATAAAAGGAACCGGCTCGTGAAGGGAATATTAAGTGAAAAAAGACAAGAGTGATGAATGTTCTGTAAGGGGTCGTTTGGCATGAGGTACAAGAAGGTATAAGGGTGGTTTAAAAATTTAATACCACCTTAATACTCTGTTTGGTTAGCAAACCAGGTATAAGTTATCCCGCTGTTAATTTTAATACTGAGATAAATTATACCTTGTAGAAGGTGGGGAAATTAGCACTGGTATAACTTATACCTTCTTCTTAGAAATTATGCAATTGTCATTCTTAATACAACATACCAAAAAATAAATAAAGAACAATCCCAGCATAACTAATCTCAGCACAATTTAACCCAATATGACTTATACCGGCATAAGTTATACCGGTATAAATCGTATTCCAACCAAACGACCCCTAAATATGTTGCTTATAATTCATCACTATATTTGTTTGCAAGAAAATTGATAAATAAATTTTATTATAAGTAACTCGTTTATTTATTATCGAGTTTAAAATATTAAATTTTGTAACCTGAAAAATAAGATAAATTAACTATCTATAATTGATAGTGTACATATATTAATAGCGCATGTATAATAATATCTTCACCCATTATCACACATTGACCAACTTATAAATTGACATGGAATAATAATATAGTCACAACGTGTGAGGTTCTTCTTTCTTCATGTAATATAATTTTGTTTTGTATTTGGAATGGGAGGGTGACTGATGCTAGAGGAGGAAGCTTCCACACTCCTCACAACCACACCAAAGTACATATAATGGGAAACTAACGTTGTTGTTGTTGTTCTACATTACATATATATATATATATAATATATCATGATGATTAATCATTAGTGACGTTCAAACTAATTCTGATAACTACACCTTCATCTAGGGGCGGATCCAACATTACAATATTGGGTTCATTTGATTCAAGTACTTTTGACGCAGAACATAATATTTTTTGTGCAAAAGATCTACTAATATTGCAACAAATACTAGTGGTAGATATAAATTCAATGGGTTACGTTCAATGTTAAGAATCTTAAAAGTTAAACTTATAAATTTTAAATTCTGAATCTATCTCTATCACCGGGCTGCCGACCCTATCACTCCCTTAACTGTAAACGTACGAACAGACCTTTGTACTCTCTCCTTTCCTTAGCTCTCCCCCACACGACACAACTTCCTCTCTTCTCTTTAATTTCATTAATAATTCTGTGCTCTTCTTTCAGACTCAAAGCGCCATCAAAATTCATCTGCATGGAGTAGAGAAAAGTTATATCGTTCTCGGTCATCAATGGCTCATTTTCTCTCAAACTCCAGGTTTCAATCCCTCTTCCTTTCTTATCTTAGTCTGAATTTGTTTCGAATCACTATTCTTGATAATGAATTGGCTTATGGCTACAATTATATTCGTGAAAGAAAGTTCACGTTGAAAACAGATAAATTAAATTCTTTGAGTTAGTTATAGGAACGGCGAAAATGATCATTAATATACGAAACCCTAGAAAGAAACCTTGTCACTGATCCCTAGTGTTTATTAAGGACCATGAATATCCCAGTGACAGAATTTTAAAAGAATATTCTTTCTACGAAAAATAGTTGAAAAATTCTATTATTCAATTTGTTCAAACTAAATACTTCTAATTACATCACCGTTATTGCTCCCCTAAAATGTCTGAACCCTGTACTTAATATATATCCCACAATAAATTGTCAGGAAATGTTGTTGTAGCTTGTCTGTTTTATTGAAATCGTTTGTCTTATGTTGATGCCCAGTTTATTTTTCACCTATATATATATGCTATGGATAGGATAATGGTCCCGTCTTGAACAATCCTCATCTCAGACATTAATTTTTTTGGATGGAGTTAGGCCTTCTTAAAAGCTATTATGCTTCACAAAAGATTTATATACTCCGAATATGTAATTTGTGAAAGAATTATATTCAACTGAAAATATAATGGTATATATGATAATGATTTCCTTTTAATGTAAATGTTAAAGATGGTACATTTATCATTAATTCGTACACAGCTACGTACCAAGATTGCATTTGTATGGTCTTTCCAAAGGCTGGTAGTCTTATATGATCATAATGAGACTTAGTACAAAGCTGCAAGTTCACCACTTCTCAAAATTTTCAAGTAATCCACTCTTAGGTTTAATTTGGCCTTCATTTCCCCTCTTTCTTCTATTGAATTGAAAACATTAAAATGCACCGAACGCCTTCCTCACCCCTGGACAGTAATTGGATAGAGTATCCTCTTTTTATCTTCTTGCTGGTCTTTTGTGAGTTTAACTTACATACACCGATAAGATAAAGAAATGCTTACACTATCAAGTCATCCAGACGATATCTACATGTAAAATGATATTTTGTAATCTTAAAATTGAAGTTGTAATTTTTAGAACAGGTAAAAATGATCTGATAGTATAAGCATTTATATTTTTCTACACTATTGTATATAAGTTAACCTCGTCTCTTTTATATACTGAACATAATTTTTCGTAGTTGGATCTATCAAGCAAAGAATAGCTTCAAATTATATGGCGTCACCCCCATGCATGATGTTTCTAATGTGGCAAGTTCAGACATGAACGTATAGAATTTTTTTGATGTGGCTCTACTTTAACAAGTTAGATCAGCTGTGATTGTTTAATCAGTCAAGTTTATGTTTTGATTCAATAGGATCCGCGATGAACGCACGAGTAAAAATGGAGTTCATTACTTGTCCACTATTAGACGAAGTCATGAGTTTGTTAGTTTTGATGTTTTCAATTACGGAAAAGATTAAGACAAGAGGGGTTGCTCTGATGGTAAGCAACCCCCACTTCCAACCGAGAGGTTGTGAGTTCGAGTCTCCCCTAGAGCAAGGTGGGAAGTTCTTGGAGGGAAGGATACCGGGGGTCTATTTGGAAACAGCCTCTCTACCCCATGGTAGGGGTAAGGTCTGCGTACACACTACCCTC
>MU759889.1:53140-100097 GCA_026770625.1 Nicotiana glauca
GAATCGAGATCCAATTCCTCTGTCTCTCATCTATCGGATAGTGAGAACAAGAAGAAGAAGGCCCACTCCCCTTAAAGGGAGAATCCCCGTGAGGCATCTCCCGCATCCCTGATACGGGATCCGGCCGGAAACCGACACTAATATATCTCGAACTGAGAGCCACCTCAAGACAGCCTACTTGCCCCGATTAGGAAGACAACGCATAAACTGCTCAAGGCCTCAAGTCAAAACCGAGCTTCAGCACTCAATAACCGCAACTTGAAAACTCAGGCTATGTGCCTTCGCCAAAAAGTTCAACTACGGTTGAACCAAGACTCAGGCTATACGCCTTCGCCATAAAAATTGATAAAGTTCAACAACAGTTGAACTGGGACTCAGGCTATGTGCCTTCGCCAAAAAGTTCAACTATGGTTGGACCGATATTCAGGCTATGCGCCTTCGCCATTAAAATTGATAAAGTTCAACAACAGTTGAACTGGGACTTAGGCTATGCGCCTTCGCCAAAAAGTTCAACTATGGTTGAACCAGGACTCAGGCTACGCGCCCTCGCCAAAAAACTTCAACAACAGTTGAACTGAGACTCAGGCTATGCGCCTTCGCCATCAAAACTGATAAAGTTCAACTATGCTTGAACCAAGACTCAGGCTATACGCCTTCGCCATCAAATCCTACGAGCTCGACCTCGAACCACAAAGCTAGACGCCTTCGTCCTCAAATCTAACAAGTCCAACCACAGTCGAACCGGGACTCGGACCAAGCTCCTTCACTGTTGAACTCAGCAAAACCCAACCGCCAACGAATCAAGGCACACGTTAGGCACCCTCGCCTTTCAAGTAAGTACGCCCAACTCGAACTAAGATTAGGGGCACAAAAAGTTCGGCCCCGGTCGAACTACAAGGTCGCGTTTCTTATCATCACGGCCAGCAGTTCGACCGCACCCGAACTGGGACTAAGGCTAAGTGCCGCTATCGCCAGGCGACGGCTCCGACTTGCTCACCCCGAGTCAAAGACGAAAAGTCGTCAACAATCAAAAACTAACATGCCTACCAGAAAAACTCGAAGGCAAATCACCCCTTCGAAAAGGGGTCATCCCCGCTTACAACTCAAAGACAAAATAAGTACAAGGCAAATAACGGAAAGAAGATTTCATTTATTTACAAGGTTAATTGCGGGTCATCCCCGCTTACACCCGGCCAAGGCCGGTCAATAAAAAAAAGAAGGAGGAAGAAAAAAAAAAAAAGCAAACGCCAAGCGGCAAACAAGACAAAAAAATGTTTCTTTTTATTCGGCGCCATCTGCGCCCCCATCTGCGCCATCGTCACCCTCTGGCGTCGGCACATCAAAACCACAGTCAATATGGGCCTCACGAGCCTTTTGGCACCCTCCCTCAAAAGCAGCTTCAGCCACGATGCCGGCCTCCCACAAATTCTTATATACATCACGTTGGTCCTCGGCAAAAACCCAAAGTTCATGAGCCTGGCTGGAAGAAGCGGCCTGGTCCCGTAGGCGCCGATTCTCTTCCTCCAAGGCCGTAACCCAGTCCGCCATAACTTGGGCATTCTGCTCGAAAACACCTATCCGCTCCTCGAGGTTCGCCTCCCTAAAAGCTACAGCAGCCCTCACCAGCGCTAGCTGGGACTCGTGCGCGCAGATAGCCTCCTTCAATGCCTCAGCCCCAGACGAGGCATCACTCACCTGACGCTTCAAGGCTGCGACCTCACCCTCCAATGCAGCTACCTTCCCGCTCCATGTCGCTGCGGCCTCCGCCGCCTTAGCCAAACCCTAGCATTCACACTCGGCCGCGGTCCTCTTCCCCACCTCGAGCTCCTCGTCCTTCCGACGGAGCTGCTCCTCAAGAGCACTTATTCTGCTAAGCGCATGCAGCATTTGAAGCTCCCGCCTTGCCAATTCCTCGACCAAGGCCCAGCTGCGGGGATTATTTCTCAAGCGCATGCGCATCTCCCGGCATCGATCCTGGCAGCGGCGATATTTCTCCAACACCCGCAAAAATATCCCTTAGCGGACGTTGGCTCGACGGATGCTCTCCACCTCCAACAAATAAGATTGCAAAACAAAGGCAACGATTAGGATAAAAAAAATAAACAAAAGAAAAGAAGAAGCAAACCAACGTCATATTACGTACCCTCAACCCCATTACGGCCACCTCATTCATCAGCCCAATATCTGTGACGTCCCTCAACGATGCATTCTCGGCCTCTGAGCATAGCAGCCCAAACTACGGCACCAAACTCTCCCCTTGGAGCAATAAGTTCAAATCCGTGGGGACCTCGATGAGGCGAGACCTACCCTCTGCACGCACCGCCAAATTCGTAAAGCCTTCCCGAAATGTGTGGACGTCATCGGGGTCCAAATCAGATTTGGAATCATACTCTTCTCCGGATGCACCTCTTTCTCCTCCCACCACTGGCAATTTAGAGTCACCCGCCATAACCGCCAACGGAACGCTTGGCTCACCAACCTCAGCAGCTGCTGAGGATCTACCCCCCATCTCAGCGACGGCAGCCACTAACTAAGTCACCGAAGCGACGGTATCATTATGGCCTAAGCCAGCCAGGGCAACCCCCACTGTTTTTTTGCTCTCAAGGGCGGAAACCGCGGCCACACTCTCTTTGCGTCCGCTGGAGGGGAATCCAAGTTAATTACCATAGGAGGAGCCGGCGTGAACACGACTCTGCGTCTAATCAGCGGCCTCTCCTCCTCCTCCCCGTCTGAGGGCGATTCTGCTTTAGGGCGCATAACCCCCGATGGCCCCTCATCCCGAAGTGCGGTCCGTGGCGGGGAAAGAGCCACCAAAGATTCAACTGACGCCACCCTCGGTACGCAGCGTGGTACTGGTGCTGCAATAAGCGGGGCAACTGCACCCGATCGCCGGAAGGCTAGCTGAGGAGCCCTGCCACGACGTGCCCTCCCTGTCACAGAAAAGAAAAATTGGTAAATAAAATCGAATCAAAGCAGAACAAAGGAAGAAGTCAACTTCTCACCTGTAGCAGGCTTGCGGCCATGCCTCTCCCAGAAAGACGCCCACATGCGTACCCCCTCGGTATGAGGAAGCACGGCCTTAACCCGCCCACGTATCCCAGCTAACGGAGCCTGTGGCAACTTTTTGACTACAAAATTGACACGAGTTAGCACTCACGAATACGAGACATAAAAAAAAGAATACGACGATAAAGAAACTTACGTGCATGGCTCCAAGCCTCTAGGAACCCAGTGGGACACGCCACTAAATGCTCGGTCCTGATGTAAAAGAAATGCTCAAAAGGACGAGGGTCGACCTCATCGTCCAGTGTCGCGGTCAGGCCCCTCGACCCACGAGGGCACGCCCAAATCATGGTGCCACGGACTCTCTAGGGGGCGTAGAGGCTGAGCACATGCTACAGCGAGACCACCCTACCGGCCAATTCCCCATACTTGATAAACATCACCAATAATTTGTAGAGGTAAGGAGTAAGCTGACCCGGGCACACCCCGTAATAACGACAGAAATCCACTACCAATATTGGGAGCGGAATATTAAACCCCAAACTGAAGGGATAGGCATAAAAAATGCAGTATCCCCTACGGTCGGTGTGGACCCTCTCCTCGCTTCTAGCGAGAACGATGTCTGCATGGGTGGGGATGACCCCTTGTTCCCGTAATCGGGCCACCCCAATTTCCCTCATTTATGGGGCTTCATCCACATGTTCCTCTCTACCGTTGACGGTAAAATCAATCGTCGGACCTCCGGGCCGAGGAACTACCTCATCAACTGACGAAACATCTCCGGTCTCTATCTGTTCTTCACCTCCCATTGCCGGAGGTGGCCCTTCAACTACCGGAGAATTGATCGAAAAATCCATCGAAAGAGCATCATGGGAAGAACTGTCTGCCATTGTTGATCTACTAAAGAGAAAGGGATAGAATTCGGTGGGCAAGACAAAGGTTATCACAATCAAGGAAAGAAAGGAGAAGATGAATTAGCAGAATGAAAAAGTTTCTTCAGAATTTCTCTCAGATGAACAATGAAGATATGAGAAATGAATGCCTCAACCCACCTTTATAGGCAACGTAAATGGCTTTCGTGAAACCCAATAGCCATCATTAACTGCACGACCAACTGTAAAACGGTTTGGTTCTGTCGAAGCATGCGTCATTATGACAAGTTCCACGAAGCAACTTCTCAGCCATCCGCCAACGTCTCGCCGTCAGAATAATCACAACGGCCTGGGAACGCTGAAAGAATGTGTCGTACACCTTCAAAATTCTGGACGTGACCAAATACGTACTCGGCGCATGCTTATTCCCCATGGCCACATCGCATACGGCCCGTCCCCCATCGTCAACGACTATGATCCCAAACAGATGTGAGGACTAGAATGTAACGAAGTTTGGTCTCACTCGAATTGTGTTAAAACGTCAGATATCTTCGTCGAGGAGAGGCATTCCGTCTTGATTATACGGCGACTTGGTAATTTGATAACACGACGCCGACATTCCACAAGGTTCGGGATATCTCCAAAAAGGATCCGGTCTAGATCGAAGCAACAGTCGACCCCCTTATTCGAGTTTTTTCAAATCACAATCAATGAAGTCCGCTCATCGAGCTCGGCTGAAACACGACCTCAATAAGCGGAGGGACTAACTGTATATGTTAGAATCCGATCTCACGGTAATTAACGGAGTTAATCTCGTCTTGAGCTAATCCATAATTAATAAGTGGTATGGCCATTTATTCATAATAGGATTCGACTCTTGTCCGATTTAATCTACGAGGGCACGGCCCATTCATTCCCCCATGGGGACGGAACCTCAGCATGGCCACGGCCATTTATTGCCAGCTTACGAAGCTCACATCTATAAATACTAAGAGTGGAAGCCCTAGAAAGGGGGCTTCTTCTTTGCCACTATTCACCAGAGAGAGAGAAGAGACAAAAAGATACCCACATGATGGGAAAATGAAATACCATTGTAAGGCTCTGAACCTCTTCATGGAGAGACAGACCAAACCAATATTATCAATAAAAGCTTTTAAGGTTTCTCCTCCTAATTTTGAGTACTTATTTTTGTTTCCTTCATTTGGTTCAATGGATTATTACGATTTGCTATGATTGTCCCTGATCTATTTATATTGTTTCATACTCATAAAGTATATGATAACTTTTGCGCAAACATTATTTTAACAAATTCTTTCTGAATTCTTTCTCTGATGAAGTGCAAGTCTGTCTCTATATGTTTTATTCGTTCGTGGAATATGAGATTTGTAGCAATTTGGATTGTTGCTTTGCTATCACAGTGTAGCTCCACTGGTAGTTCAACCTCTTCACCCAGTTCTTTGCACAGCCCTGTTAACCATAGAATTTCTGAGACTGCAGCAGTCATGCTCCTGTACTCAGCTTTTGTTGAGCTTCTTGATATTGTGCATTGCTTCTTTGATTTCCAAGATACCAAAGAGTTTTTCAGCTTCATAACGTATCCATTCAAAAACCTTCTGGACACTGGACATGATGCCCACTCAGCATCACAAAAGGCTATGAGTCTAAGGGACTTCTTTAAGCTTATTAGCAAACACATGCCTGGAGCCCCTTTTATATATCTCATAAGTCTTATTGCAGCCTTGATGTGTGACTTCTTCGGGCAATGCATGAACTGGCTCGGCACATGCACTGCATAGCAAATGTATGGCATTGTCATTATTAGATACAACAGCTTCTCATCTCTGATATGGTTATGCATCTGGCAGCTTCTCATCTTCTTTCAGATTCAAGTATTGATCATATTCCACAATGGTGAATCTCTGATTAAATTCCATTGGAGTGGCCAATAGCTTCCTGCCTATTCAAGGCCAGTGATCAATTCCATTGCAAACTTTTTTTCGTTCATCAGTATCCCTTCTCTTGATCTTGATATTTCAATACCAAGAAAGAATTTCAACTTGCTAAATCTTTGATCTTGAAGTTGCACTACAATGTAGACTTTGCATCTGAAATTAGGCAACGATCTTTCCCAGTTATGAGGATATCATTCACATATACCAGGATGATTACTAGAATGGTCCATTTCTTCTTTGAACGCAAAGAATAATCAAAATAACAATACACAAATCCTAAGTTGAGCAAATCTTCAGTCAATTTCAAATTTCACTGTCTTGAAGCTTCTTCAATCTATAAAAGGATTTATGTAGCCTACATACTTTTTCCCCCTGGCTATGAAATCCCTGAGGCAAGCACATGTAAACTTCTTCAGTGAGGTCACCTTGAAGAAATGCATTGTATACTTCCATCTGATGCAAATTCCAATTATGTGTTGCTGCTAAGGCTAGGACCACTCTGACTGTTACCACTTTTGGCTACAAGAGAGAAGGTCTCCTGGTAGTCAAGTCCTTCAATCTAATTGTATCCTTTAGCAACCAATCGAGCATCATATCTCTCAACCTCCCCATTGGCTCTATATTTTATTTTGAATACCCACTTGCAACCAGTAGGCACCTTTCCTATTGGCAAATCGACTAAGGACCAAGTTCGATTTTCTTTGAGGGTAGTCAACTCTTAGGCCATGGCTTCAACCCACTTAGGATCTGCTGTTGTTTCCTCATAGCTCATAGGCTCCTTCAGGCTGGTGATTTTGGAAAGATAGGATCTGTACTTGGCTAAAACACCATCATGGCTTAAGTAGTGTTGCATTGGATACTTGCAAGAAGGTCTAGCAGTTGATCTTGTCAATGACAAATTGCACACATAGTCCTACTTCCAGTTAGGTTCCTTCACAGTCCTGCCTGACTTCCTGAATCTTCTGGATAAGAAGGAATGTCTATTTCTGAAGGTATTTCTCCTTGATGTTGTGCATCTTTAAGGGCTGGTAAAGGTATTTCTCCTTGTTGTTGTACATCTTCAAGAGCTGGTGAAGATGATAGAGATGGTGTTTCTGCAACAAGTGATGGTTCATGAGAGATTGCATCTTCAGATGGAGGGGTTGGTGGACCATCAGTAATGTGAATGGGCTTATCACGATTGTTGATGTCTGGTTCTATCACTTCATTGGGAAAGACCTGCAGCTTTCCTTCCTTTAAGAGTTGAAAAGGAAATATTTTCTCCATGAACTTCACATCCCAGCTTACAAAAAAGTGTCAGTCAAGATATGATATAGCCTGTAACCTTTCTGAGATGAAGAATATCTTATTAGAACAGCTCCAATGGCCCTTGCTACAAATTTATCTCCTCCTACCATAAGTTTAGCAAAACAAAGACATCATATGGTCCTCATATACTGCAAGGATGGTGCTCTCCCATATATCATCTCAAAGGAGGATTTTCCTAAGAGTATTGCTTACACATACTATCCCTAGCACTTGCGAGGTAAATGGCATTGCAATATAATTGCACTAGCCACTTCTAGTATATGTCCGTATTTCCTTTCCACCACCCCATTTTGTTGTGGGGTGTGGACACTGGAACTTTGGTGAATTATTCCATATCATTGAAATAAGTTATTGCATTCAGAATTAAAAAATTCAGTTCCATTGTCACTTCTCAGAATTTTGACTGTTCCACCAAATTGAGTCTTTATTAAGGCAAAAAACTATCTTAAGCATCCAACTGCATCACTTATGAGTAACAAGTAAATCCATATCATCCTACTATAATCATCTACTATAGTAAGGAAAGATTTGTATCGATTGTAAGTTGCCACTTTATATGGACCCCATACATCTACATGAATCATCTCAAAAGGCTTATTTGATCTGCTTGTACTCTTTGGGAAGGGCAATCTTCCTTGTCTAGCTAGAGGACAGATTATGCAATCCCTTATTCTATCATTATTGGTCTTGAACTTCATATTTAGAATTTATTTCACCATTTGGCTGGAGCATGCCCAAGTCTCCCATGCCATATTCTTAGATCCTCCTCTTTTATGGATTCCCATGTACTTGCACAGCTACAACTTTGACTTCATTCTTTTGATGCTGCAGATTGTACAAACCGTCAAGTTCCTTACCAATCCCCTTCACTTTCCCATTGTGAAGGCCATATATGATCCAAAAGTCAGGATAGAAATACAGGAAGCCTTGTAAGCCCCTTATAAGTTTAGAGACAGACAATAAGTTGTATTTAAAATTTGGAATGTAGAGCACATTCCTAATGACACCACATTCACCAATTTTACTTTCTCCAGTACAAGCAATATCTAATGATGTGACATCAGGTAGATAAACTTTAGATGCAGTTGTGGACATGTAATTTTTGATCCCCCCCCCCCAACGGTGGTGTGTAAAAAAGGAGGTGTGACAGCAGTTTTCAGACTATCATTGTTTATCTTCTCAAGTAATTCTCTGGCGTGAACCATGTGATTGGTTGCACCAGAGTATACTATCCAGTTTTCGTTCTTTGTTTTGTCAGGTGTTGTAGTGGTCTTAGTTGTACCTGTAAAATGCTTTGAGTTATCGCTTGCATCTTTGTTAATCAACTTTAAAATTTGATCATATTTTTCATGAGTGAACATGATTGGTTGAGCCAGTGTAGGTTTTCCAACTGGTGTGTTCAGTATTTGTTGTCCCTCCTGAGATACTGCATTTGTTATTGCTTTGCTCATGGACTGTTGTGCCTCATGTGTTGTGGCGTTAACCATTGGTCGTTGAGGGAAATTATTGGTCTTCTTCCTCATTTTGAAGTCAGCTGGATAACCATGTATCTTAAAGCATGTTTCTCTTGTGTGGCATTTGTAGTTGCAGAAATCACAGAAAGGTTGTTCCTTCTAGGTTTATAATTGTTGCATGTGGTCATGGATCCTTTATTAGTAAACAATATTGTACAATTTTTATATTATCAATTCTATTATTTTCTTTAATTTGTCATGTGGATGCTCTAGAGGGAAAATCTACCACATAATCAATCGGAGAAATATAAGAAGAATTTGATCTAGTTAGTCTAGATGATAAACTGATATTATCAGTTTGAACGGGTTCATTGAACCTGATCTTTACAGTGCCATCTGAGGTTTGTTCTATCTCTGTAACCTCAGCATTACCAGCATTACTAGTCCCCCATATCAATTGCTTGTCTAAACTTTCCCAAGGTTGTTTGGCTTTCCTCACAAATTACCATAGAATATGTCTTGTTGACATAAGGAACTGGACTCATCATCAAAATTTGACTCCTAGGCTGATTATACATCTCATTTAGGCCAATTACGAACTTTAACAGCCTCTGATATTCAAAATGCTCTGAATAGCTTTTAGATTCAGGACAATCACATCTAGGACAGGGCATCAACGCATTATATTCTTCCCAGAGGTTTGTCAACTTTGAAAAATAAGCAGATACAGTAGAAATTCCTTGCGATAGAGTTGCTACTTCTTTATGCAGAAAAAATGTGAGATTCATCCACTTTGTCATATTTTTCCTTCATATCTGTCCAAACCTTATGGGCACTTGATTTGTACCCAATTCCACTAAGCAATTTCTTACTCACAACATTCATAATCCATGATAAAACTATTGCATTGCATTTCTTCCAAAGTTCATGCAATGACGGGTCAAATTTATCCATGGTACATCGTCAATCAACAAACCCTAGTTTACTCTTACAAATCAATCCTATTTTTATAGATCTACTCCATAATGCATAGTTCTTAGTTCCAATTAGCTCAATTGAAATCAAGGAGCTACCCGGAGTGTCGCATAGTTGTAAAAACAGAGAATGATGATGATCGATAGTTGTTGTAGTTTTTATTTTACTGGTTCCAGCTAAAACTCCTTCTCAAATTGCCTTAGCTATCAATTCAAGCAATCTTAAGTCCTCGATTTCCCAATTTACATAATCTCTAGTCGCAAACTGCAGAAATCAGCAAACCCTAGCTTAATCGATCGCGAAAATCACAATCGATCTACAATAAAACTTTTTTGGAAGAAACAGAGAATGATAATTGTAGCGAACGGGAATCTATTTCCCCTACTCTAATACCATATTAAAGATTTGAGTGAAGCTCAGTAAAGACGAAGGAGAGAGGATATGAACGAGAAGGTTCTATAGGGTGTTCTCCATTTGAGAGAAATCTGAGATGTATTATTACAAATCTTAGGAGTACAATGAGCTAATCACCTGTATATATACACTCTATAATTAGCAACTAAATCTACAGTTGTATCTACGCTCTACACCAACCAATCATATAATTAGTAATAACCAACTAACAACCTACTTAACAGACTTAATTCTCTTCTTTCACGTGACTAGCACATGCTCGTTCTTTTCTTCAACACTTATTTGGTCACACATAGACTCTTTAGTTTCAAAATTCTATTTTATTCTATTGGTACCTAGGCGAATGAATTTAACCTCTATGGGTTCATCTTTTAAGGTTTATAACATTGAACCCATTATATTTTTTAAAAGTTATGGTTGGTATTTACTATTTTTTGCAATTTTAATAAATTTTTACTCTGCATAAAAAATTATGGATTCAATTGAACCGATAATTTATACACTGCATACGCCCCTGAGTACCTATCGTGCCAGATGCCTTTTTTCCTCTTTTGTTTTCCTTAATTACACTTGGTTGCCTCCAAGCTTATCTTTAAGGAGATCGCGACAACCTCAGGACAATGTGCAAGACGAATCCCAATTTTTGGGGATATTCCAACTTAATTTCCTTTGAAAAATGGAAAACCGCTACCTACTTTAGAAGCTTAATTATTTCTATTGCAAAACTACGTACTCCAATGCATGAATTTATTCATCAAACTTTCTCTCTCTAGAATGAAATTTCTTCTCAGCCATAGTTGAAAATGACGAGGAAACGAAGGCTGGAAGGGGAGGGTCGAACAAGCAAGGATCAAATCTGAGCAATGTGAACGTAACAAGAGGAATACCACAATCAGCAGACGCAAAGAGAACTCGTAGCATCAATGTACTGCAAGGGATATGACAACTAGATCTGAGCCAATCAACTGTTGATGGTGAAGCATTAGGAAATCGTACAACAATTAACAGAAATGGAGGAAAAAGCAGGATGAGGAGCGTAAATCATGGGCAGAAAGAGTGAAGAATGAAGAGAAACTGATGGAGAAAAAGGAAGACAGATAAATAAGCCTTAAATCATGGAGCAAAGTTGTCGCAAGCCCCATAACTGAAGGACTGGACTTAACGCCTCACGTTCAGGACAATTCGAATGTGAAAATAACTATGAAGGATATAAAGAAGGAAATAAAATTCTAAAAGTCAGCAGTTGTGTGTTTTGTACTGGATCTAATCCACCATAATCAGTGATGGAAGGATATTTTCAAAGAATATGGGGATCACTTGGCATAGACAAGCTAGCACAGATTAACAGAGGAGTGTTCATGGTGGGATTCCATAGTTTTGAAAGCAAAATTAAAGTAATTGAAGATGGAGTCCAGATGTTCGATAGAAAGCCAGGGGTGGTAAAACCTTGGAATCCAGACATGGATATGAAAAAAGAATCAGTTGATTTGATCCCAATGTGGATTAGATTCATTGAACTGGATATAAAATACTAGGGACAAACTGCGCTCACAAAACTAGCAGGACTGGTAGGGAAGCCACTAAAAGCAAATCGAGCTACAACACAAAAGGAGAGGCTTATATATGCCAGAGTTCTGGTTGAGGTTAAACCTCATCAGAAATATCCAGATACAATAATATTTGAGGATGAGAAGGGTAGAATTGTGGAGCAGAAGGTGTTCTATGAATGGAAACCTACTCTCTGTGGCAAATGCAAGAACTTTGGGCATGAAATTAATGAATGCAAGAGGTTTATCAAAGAAGAGAAGGAGAAACAAGCAAACAAACAGGAACTAAAAGAGACAAATGTTGTATAAAAGCAGAATCAAGTGGAAAAGAAGACTGTAAATATGCAGAATAAAGGGGAACAGGGACAAAAACAACAAGTGATGGGGCCAGTAAGCAAAGGTAATACTGGGAATTAGATTGTAGCCAATGTGAATGAAGTGGCAACTACATCTAGAGCATGGAGGACTATAGGAAGAGGAAAAGCAGGGGAAGGAAATCAATATGAAGGTATCAGATTTGGGAACTCTTTTGCAATATTAGAGGATGATCAAAAAGAGAAAATAGAAGAGGTAAATGGGAATGTGGTGGAGAACAGGAAGAACAAGGGGAAAGGGAGTGAGATGGCTCTAGGAAAAGGGCAGGATGGAGGCAACCCCTCATACAATGGATAGAATAGGCTTCTGGAACACCAGGGGATTGAATAAGCCACATAAACAGAAAGAAATGAACATGTTTATGAACAATCAAAGAGTTGGCTTATTTGGTCTTTTGAAAACTAAGATTAAGAGAGCCAAAGCACAACAAGTTGCTTTTAATCTATGCAGTGGGTGGTCATTTACTACAAACTTAGTAAAGCATCCGGCAGGAAGGATATGGGTTGTATGGAAACCTGGAGTATATGATGTCAACATAATAAGTGTAACTGAGAAACTTATACACTGTATGGTCCATCGTAGAGGGACAGGGAAAAGTTCAATATTATAATAGTCTATGGTTTTAATAATCAAAGTATGAGAAGGCAGTTATGGGATGATATCAAGAATATACACCAGCAGAATAAAGGGCTTTGGGCAATAATGGGGGACTTTAATAGTATCTTGAGCACTGAAGAAAGAATAGGAAGCAGAGCCTTTATGGCAGAAATCATAGAGTTTAAAAAATGTATGGAGGAGTGCTCAATGCAAGATATGAGATCTTCAGGAGCTTTCTATACTTGAAGTAACAAACAACCTGGAGATGACAGAGTAATGAGCAGAATAGACAGAGTCCTTACCAACTTTGAATGGATGACAAAGTTGCCTGCATCAGAGGTCCACTACATGCAACCAGGGCTATTTGATCACTCCCTAAGCATAATTAACAGGGAGGGAGGGGGAAGAAGTTTAAACGAAGTTTCAAATACTTCAATATATAGAGTATGGCATGGGATTTCAAAGAAAGAATAAAAGAAAGCTGGAAAACAAATAGGAGGAGCACACAGATATACCAGTTAGTAGGGAAACTAGACAGAATCAAGAGCACTTTACAGAAGTTCAACAAGGAGAAATTCAACAACATTGAAAGAAGAGCAGAGGAAGCACTAAATAACCTATAACAATGCCAAAGTAAGGTACAACAGAACCCCAGAAATGAAGCTTTGATCAATGAGGAAGTAAGGTTAAATGAGGAATGTCACAAGTAGGAAAAGGCAAGGAACATGTTCTTACAACAAAAGGATAAGGCACAATGGCTCAATCAGGGGGACCAAAACACTAAATACTTTCATGACCTACTAAAAGCTAGAAGGAACTGTAACAGAATTTTCCACATCAAGGACATGAAAGGGGATGATATTGATGATCCATAAAAGATCCCAAATGCATTTATAAAATTTCATACAGAAATATTGGGAAGGATAATGGAGAAAAGAGATCATGTAAATAGACAGATTATAAGACAAGGGCCAATAGTGAAAGAGTAGCAGAGAAATGAACTGGTAGCAGACTTCACAGACACAGAGGTGAAGGAGGCTCTATGGGCAATTGCAGGAGATAAAGCTACAGGGACGGATGGATTTGGAAGCCGATTTTATAAAGAATGTTGGGATGTTGTGGGTACAGATGTAAAGAGAGGAGTTCTGGAGTTCTTTAGAGAAGGCAGAATGCTGAAAATTATCAACAGCACTGTGATAACTCTTATCCCAAGAGTTCTTATGCTGCAGCAGTAGGTAACTATAGACTTATTGCTTGTTGCAATACAATATACAAAGTGATTTTAAAGATTCTATGCAATAGGCTTAAAAATGTATTACCTGGGATAATCTCTCATAACCAAAGTGGTTTTGTGGAAGGCAGGAACATAGTGCACAACATACTGATATGCCAAGACCTAGTGAGGCTGTACAAGAGGAAGAACACAACTAGAATTTGTCTGATTAAAGTAGACCTAAGGAAAGCATATGATACTATGGAAGGGGGATTTGTGGAAGAGATGTTACATCCCTTAACTTTCCTAAAAAATTAATAAAATGGGTGATGGCTTGCATCACATCTACTCATTATACAATAGCAGTAAATGGTGGAGTCTATGGCAATATTGAGGGCAAACGAGGTCTAAGGCAAGGGGACCCAATATCACCCCTTTCTATTTGTAATCTGCATGGAATGCCTATCCAGAATTATGAAATAGATCACTGATCAAAAAGGGTTCCAGTTTGATACTAAATGTAGAGGGATCAAGTTAAACCATCTATGTTTGCGGATTATGTGTTATTCTTCTGTAAAAGAGAATGGCAATTAGTGGAAATGATCTTAAGAGGGCTAGAAACCTTCTCAAGAGCATCAGGATTACACACTAACGCAGCTAAGTCAAACATCTACAGTAAAAACATGGAGGAAAAATACATTCATGACATATGTAAGCTTACAGGTTACCAAAGAGGAGCATTACCATTCAGGTACTTGGGGGTACCAATATCTGCTAGAAAGCTATCAACAACAGATTGTGAAATGCTGGTGGAGAAGATGGCATCCAAAGTTCGAACATGGGGTTCAAGAAACTTGTCGTATGCTAGTAAGGTGATGCTAGTGAATTCAGTATTGATACATATGCACTCTTATTGGGCCTCAATCTTCATACTCCCAAAAAAGGTCCTAAAAAGCATAATAGGCATCTGCAGAAGCTTCTTGTGGGATGGAAAAGGGAACTCAACCAGAATGACATTGGTAGCATGGGACACAATGTGTAAACCAAAGCAACAAGGAAGACTGGGGATAAAGGATTGTATAGCTTGGAATAAAGCAGCATTGGTGAAATATGTATGGTATATAGCAAATAAAGAGGACAATCTTTGGGTGAAATGGGTCAATCATGTATATATAAAAGATCATCCATGGTGTTAGTATGAACCATCGAATGACAACTGTTGGTATTGGAAGAATATCCATACCTATATGGATAAATTTGCAGCTGGATTTGTGAATAATGGATGGCTAACACAGGGTGGCAAATATACTGTGAAAAGTGGATACCAATGGTATAAAGGAGAAGCAGAGAAGCATCCATGGTATCGAGGGGTATGGGGTCAGATGAATGTGCCAAAACACATCTTTACTAGTTGGCTTGCCATGCATAAGAAGCTATTGACTAAGGATCAATTGCTAAAGCTGAAGATAAGCCAATATGGTGAGTGCATGATATGCGGGAACCAAAGGAAAATAGTGGAACACATGTTCTTTGAGTGCAAATTATCAGAGGAATGCCTAAAAAGGCTGCTGGTATGGATGCGGAGATGGACAACAAAATATGATCTAAAGGGTATATGGAGAAGAATAACTCGCGGAGTCCATGGGAAGATATGCAGGGAATTTGGTACAACAGTGATCGCATCACTAATATACAAGATATGGTAGGCTAGAAATGAAGCGCTATGAAATCAAAGGGTACCTGCACCAAGAAGCATATGTGTACAAATACAACAATAATGTAAGGCCAGAATAGTACCCATGTTAAACAAAAAATATAGTAGAAAGGAGAGCGATTGCATAGATCAACTGTATAGGAAGTTTTCAAAAAGAGGATAGGAGAGTATAGGAAAGATGGAGGAAGATAAGAGGGAATGAGGGAAAAATTGTAAAGAGTTCTGGTTATTTGTGAATAAAATCTTTCTGTTTCACCAAAAGACTACGTACTCCTCATTCTCTAATACATCTAAAATTATGACTACATACTAGGGGTGTTCGTCTGTCGGTACGGTACAGTACGGTAATTTTGGTATTTGGTTTCTTAAAATGCAAGACCAATACCGCACCTAATTAAATTCGGTATGGTTCGGTTTTTCTTCTTTCGGTTTCGGTTTATTCGGTTTGAATACTAACTAACGCATAGAGTCATGGAATGTAATATTCTGAATTAAAGTACTCAAAAGTACAAAACTAAAAATATTTGTTGACAAAAATTTTGTCCAAAACTAGAAAATATCAACTTAGAGTGAGAAAAATGTACATAAAAGAATCAATTTGATCATTAAAACGTCTTGTTACTTACTTAGAGTTAATTGATGAACTTAGAGAATAAAGAAAGTAAAATTTTAAATTTTTACATTTATGCCATAATTAATAATATGTGTATTGTGTAATATAATATATATTTTGGTACGGTATCGGTATTTCGGTATTAAAATATCAAATATCATATCAAATATTAAAATATCGAATACCAATTACACCAAAATTTTCAATTTTGATACGGTAATTTGGTATTTATCAAATTATGCACGGTCCTACTACGTACGTGCGTACATATATGTAATTCGGTTTTATTCCACATGTCAATTCAAATATAGGTTGTCAGTTTTGGAGCTAAGTTTTGGTTACTGTGTGGGCTTTACACCCCGCTAAGATTATCAGATTCTCTTCTTACTTCCGTAATAATTGCAAATTCATAATTTTCTTATTACCTAGTGTCAATGGATTACTGAGGTCTGAGAGTGTAGTGATATTTCAAGAAGTTTGAGAGTCACAGCAATGGACTAAAATGTTCTTCCGGACTCTCTACATTCTATATTATACGACACTCTTCTCTATTTGCCTATTTGGTCACACATATATTCTTTAGCTTTAAAATTTCTATTTTATTCTACTAGTACCTATATAGAAGAATGAATTTATACTTTATGGGTTCTATCTTTCAAGATTTGAAGCTTTTAACTCATTACATTTTTAAAGTCATGCGCTCATATCTACTATTTTTTTTGTAATTTTAATAAATTTTTAATTTATATTAAAAGTTATGGGTTCAATTGAACCCGTCATGTATACACTGCATACGCCCAAGAGTAAGAGCGCAACAACCTCAGGACGATGTGCAAGAAGAGTCCCAATTTTTTGGGAATAATCCAACTTAATTTCCTTTTAAACAAGGAAAACCACTACTTAGTTTAGAAGCTTAATTATTTCTATTGCAAGATTACGTACTCCTCATTCTTTAATTTGATACATCTAAAATTATGGACTACCTAGCTTGCACTTGGATGTGTACATCATATATCTTATTTAAGCTAATTAGACGGGATAACCCAGTGAGCATTTTATGACAATATGTACAAAATAAAGAGTTGGTTGATTCTTTCTTCTTTTGCTCTCTTATATTTACATGGAAAGTAAAAATTTAAAGAGATTGAATCATAGAAACAAAAAGGGACCCAAGCCGCACTGCAAATAAACCCCACAACCGTGACGTTTCCGTAAGAGGTTGTTCCTCCTTACAGGAAAATGCCAACCTATTCATGTGCTCATTCCACAGACGTACCCTTCACTAATTATTGTTGTATGTATGCATTTTGCGCACTTCATCCCCTCCTCTCCACATAACCTTCTCTTCTTCACTCCTCTCTTACACTTCACCTTCTCCACGCATGCATATTTTTCTCATATAATACATAATGTTGGCTTCTTCTCACCCTTCTTTCTTTACTAGATATATGTAATTCTCTAGCTTCTTAAATTGAGTATTGTTAATTACTCAAATTTTTAGACTATAGTCCTTTCTTTCTTTCCCACATGGTTCCGCTCCTCTCGAGATGTCTTCTCGCCAAGACCTCCGCTTCTTCCTCTCAAGGTCAGTACATAAATAGCGGAGCCAGAAATTATAACAAGGAATAAAAAAGTGCAAGAAATCGAATTTGAATTTGTGATCTAAACTAAATTTTAGCCATCTTTGTTACGGTAATTTCTCTTATGTTAAAGGGATTCAATAATTTACATATATTTGAAATAAAAAATTTCCAATATTATTTGTTTAGTATAATTTTTTGATGAATAGGATTCAATTAAAGCGCTAATGTTCACTAGCTCCTCCCATGCTAAGTACCCGTGTTAGACAAATGAACTACTTTTTTCTTTTTTCTTATGTTACACTTTTTGTTGCAGTGCACGATTTTTTTTTTCTTTTTTATTGTTATACTCATTCAATAAATTGTGCTACTAACTTGAATTTTTGAAATGGGATATATATCAGGTGGTTCGGCATATTCCGACGAAGATCAGTTCAACCTGACAACAGCGACGACAACGAAGATGACAGCAACCCAATCTCAAACTCCATTGAATGTTATGCATGCACTCAAGTTGGCGTCCCAGTTTTCCACTCCACCAGTTGCGACCAAGCTAACCCACCGGAGTGGGAAGCTTCAGCCGGTTCCTCTCTTGTTCCAATTCAGAACAGGACAAATAATTCAAGAACCGGAAAATCCCGGTCCAGTCGCAACCGGCATCAGTCGGGTCCATTCGGAAGTGTGTTAGACCCTCGAAGCAAGCGCGTGCAGAGATGGAACCGAATCATTTTGTTGGCACGTGGCATGGCGTTAGCCGTTGATCCTCTCTTCTTTTACGCCTTATCCATCGGCCGTGGTGGATCGCCGTGCTTATACATGGACGGCGGACTTGCGGCCATCGTTACGGTGATACGGACTTGCCTCGACACCGTACACCTCTTCCACTTGTGGTTGCAATTTCGGTTAGCGTACGTGTCGAGAGAGTCGCTAGTTGTTGGGTGTGGGAAACTCGTGTGGGACTCGCGTGCGATTGCTGCTCACTATGTTCGGTCCGTTAAAGGATTCTGGTTCGATGCTTTTGTCGTCCTACCTGTCCCTCAGGTCAGCAAAACTTATAACCACTTGATATTTGTTACGTTGCTTTTGTCTCCAAGTACTAAGAGTTTGCTTACCTAAATGGTTTTTTAAATAAATCAACCAAAAATATAGGAGGAGATTTTTTTATTAATTTAACATATGTACACTGACTGTTTATAAGCTTACATCACATTATTAGTCTACAAAAACAGCTAAAGTGAAGTACTACCATGCTATTTTTAGTTAAAATACACTTATAATGTACAAATATTTATCGTTGTCAACATATATAAGTTAATCTTTTGTATATGAAGAGGCTGGTCAGAGCAGAGAAAAGGATACGGTTAATACTAGAGAAGTTAAAATGTCATAAGATTATTAGGATATTATAATTCTCCTATAATATAGGAATATAATATAGGAAAGTTAGTACAATGATAGGTAATGCTCTAAAAAGTTTTTTTGGTAGCCATACTATGAGGATGTGGTCATTTATTAATTTCTCTTGGATTAATTTAAAAGTGGTTATAGAACTTTAAGGTCACGGATTTGCACTATGATGTACTTGGTGCAAACTTATCTCCACATGAATTGATACTGCTTACATAGTTTCATCCAAAATTTGTCTATTTATAAACTAAAAGTGAAAAAAAGTACACTTTTTAACCCAAAATGTTGTCTATATAAAAATGTTACTATCTGTTTTTCTTAAATAAGATTCTTAATCACAATATAAATTAAGAAAAAAGAGAGGTTCCAATGGTCAATTTTTACTTTTTTTTTTCTTTCCAATGCAACTTTATCTCTTCAATTCTACTCTTCTGTAACATAATAAGTGAAACTTAATAAATAATATTAATACATGCCTAACTAAATAATTCTAACTACTAATAAAATATCCTGTATGAGATTGAATTGTCATTTCTCTTATATTTCAGAAGCAATGCACAAGCTTTTTCAAGATCCTGAAGTTCTAATTTTTTTTACCTCTGTAATTTTATTTCGAAACTGTGATTACTCTTTTCTCAATAGTATTTCCACTTCTCAGGTTGTATTTTGGCTGGTGGTTCCAAAACTAATAAGAGAAGAGCAGATAAAGCTTATAATGACGATTCTTCTACTAATGTTCTTGTTCCAATTCCTCCCCAAAGTATATCACAGCATAAGCTTAATGAGAAGGATGCAAAAGGTTACTGGATATATTTTTGGTACCATCTGGTGGGGATTTGGCCTTAATCTTATTGCTTATTTTATTGCTTCTCATGTAAGTCCAACTTCATTTACACTATCGATGTAATTTAATATAGAGAATTACCTGTTATTATCAGTGGCGGATGCAGTGTAGTAACTACGGGTTCGGACGAACCCAGTATATTTTATTTAAACCTTTTATCTGTATTAGAAAATTCAGTAAATGTAAAAATATTTAATTGTGAACCCAGTAATTAACTACAATAAGCTAGGTGGAGACACAGTGTCGGCTACGGGTTCGGTCGAGCCTAGCAGCAATGGTTCAAATCATGTATTTGTCTTAAATTTTTTATTAAATATATACAAATTATTAATTTAGAACCCAGTAATTAAAATGATTAGGATCTCGAACCCATAAGCTTGAAATCTTGGTTTCGCCTCTGGAGTTAGGGTTCAGTAATAAGATCAGAACCAATAACCTTCAAATACTGGCTCCACTTCCGATTATTATAAGTTAACTTAACCTGATGGTGGTAAAAAATTTATACGTCGTCAGTGCATAAAACTTACGATTTGTTATTTATAGGTTGCTGGGGGTTGCTGGTATGTACTGTCTATACAAAGAGTAGCTTCATGTCTAAGGCAGCAGTGTGAGCAGAAAGCTTCTTGTAATCTGTCTTTGTCATGCTCAGAGGAGGTTTGTTATCAGTTTCTATTGCCAACAGGAACTGTGGGAAATCCATGTGCTGGGAACTCAACAACAGTGATGAGGAAGCCACTGTGTTTAGATGTCAATGGACCATTTCCATATGGAATATACAAATGGGCTCTACCTGTTGTTTCTAGTAGGTCTGTCACTGTGAAGATTCTTTACCCCATCTTTTGGGGATTGATGACTCTTAGGTAAATATTCCATTTTCATCATTTATCTTTATATATATATATATATATATATATATATATATATATATATATATATATATATATATCACCAAGAGTTGATAATTGAATAACTTGATTCTTTATATATACTAACAGTTAAGCTATGTTGCTCGGACTCTCCGAAAATGTGGCAGGATACGTGTCGGATCCTCCAAAAGCAGTGCATTTTTGAAGGATTCGACACGAGTGCGGTTACATTTTGTAGAGTCCGCGCAACATAGCAGTTAAGACATGAAAATTGAACATCTTAGTGATCTTTTTAATTTTTAGTATGATGTGAAACATGGCGGGGAGCCTTGACGCAACTGGCTGCCATGGTCACGGGTCTGCGGAAACAGCCTCTTGTAGAAATGCAGGGTAAGGTTGCGTACAATAGACCCCTTGGTCCGGTCCTTCCTCGGACCCTGGGCATAGCGGGAGCTTAGCGTACTGGACTGGCCTTTAGTATGGTGTGAAACGTGAAAATCTCTAAATCCATTCGAAGTGTTTGGCCAGAGGAAAAGATATGATTAAAGAAAATGAACTATCTGATGGCTGTTAACTCTAATCATTGGAAATACATGGACTTCAGTTAAAGCTTATGGTGTTTGATTGCAGTACATTTGGCAATGACTTAGAACCGACAAGTCATTGGCTAGAAGTTATCTTCAGTATATGCCTTGTGCTTAGTGGATTGATGCTCTTCACTCTGTTGATAGGGAATATCCAGGTAAGCTATGAGTACTTGTTTTTCTAAGGAATTAACATGAGTGCTTCAACCTGCTATATTTATGATCTATTTCTGTTTTCAAGGTGTTTTTACACGCGGTCATGGCAAAGAAGAGAAAAATGCAATTGAGGTGCAGGGATATGGAATGGTGGATGAAGAGGAGACAATTGCCATCGCAATTGAGACAAAGAGTTCGCCACTTTGAACACCAGAGATGGGCTATGATGGGTGGAGAAGATGAGATGGAACTCGTAAAAGACTTGCCAGAAGGACTTCGAAGGGATATTAAACGCTTTCTTTGCCTTGATCTTATTAAAAAGGTACAAGACAAAGTATATGCTTGGTCTCCCCCTAACCATAGAACATTGCTAATATTACTATATAATGATGATGATCTGAATTTCATTATTTTAGGTTCCTCTGTTCCAAAGTTTGGATGATCTGATTCTAGACAACATCTGTGATCGCGTTAAGCCATTGGTCTTCTCTAAAGATGAGAAGGTGCCTATTCTTTTATGTCTTCTACTCCATAGTTAAGAATTACATATTTCCATATTTAGAAACTCTGTAACCTTAACCTTCTCATTTTAGCCTTAATGGCATGCTCTTATAGCCATACAAATCTAATGATATGTTTAAAACTATAAGTTCTATAGGTACCTTTGATATATGCTAACAAAGTCCGTGCCTCCTATAAAATGAAAATGGAGGGAGTACTATAATAGCTTGAACTTAGACAATAGCTTACCTTTTTTGTTATGTCAAAACAGATCATTAGAGAAGGAGATCCCGTGCACCGGGTGGTGTTCATTGTTCGTGGGCGAGTAAAAAGTAGCCAAAACCTCAGTAAAGGGATGGTCGCCACGAGCATACTTGAGCCTGGTGGCTTCTTTGGAGATGAGCTTCTTTCATGGTGCTTACGCCGTCCCTTTATTGACAGACTTCCAGCTTCTTCAGCAACATTTACTTGCATAGAATCCACAGAAGCATTTGGCTTAGATGCGAACCATCTACGATTTATCACAGATCACTTCAGATACAAATTTGCAAACGAGAGGCTTAAGCGAACAGCTAGGTATTATTCATCCAATTGGAGAACGTGGGCTGCTGTGAATATACAGTTAGCTTGGCGTCGTTACATGGTGAGGACAAGCCGTCCTGTGAATCAGGTAACGGAAAATGGGGATAACGATCATCGACTTCGAAAGTATGCTGCAATTTTCTTGTCAATCAGGCCACATGATCATCTTGAGTAGTGAGAATTGCTATGATTACTATATCCTCATTTGTCATATTTTTCGTCAATAAGCCAGATTTGTACAACGACATCGATTGATTGAACTGTAATATCAGAGTAAAGGGGTTAATTATCTGCCCAACGTTTTGTGACTTGTGTTTGAGTAAATTTTACATGTTTTCCCCTCTTTCGTAATGAATCTCTCTACATTTTGCCACCCATTTTTTCATTCAGAAGTAAATCCTGGTATTTGTACATTTCTCAGTTCTGATTGCCAAACTTGGTTAGCATGCTAAAGGCGATAGAAAATGGAGGTTGCATGAAATGGCACCCCGATGCTTGTTCCCTGCATTCTTCCTCTCCTCTTGGACTTTACTTTGGCATGTTCAAATTTACCACAAGAAAACATCTTTGTTAAAAAGTTAAATAAAATAATATTGGTCGAGTTAAAAAGTTAAAATTATCTTTTTAGAAATTCATTATTTCCTTGTCATAACATTACCTTTTCTAGGTTTTGAGTATTATTTCAATTTTTAAAGTTATTAACTTTATCTAATATTTTAGCACTCTAAATTAAGCTACTCAAATTTTCATGTATGTTAATAAGATTTTTGACAACAAAAGCTAAGATAGTTTATTGACACAAATGGCTAACTTATAAAACGCATATGTCTAATTTATAGTACACCATTTTATATAGTAATAACAATATTTTAGGGTTTTTAACTCTTGGTGGACCTAAAACTGAAACTTTATTGGTCTTACTATTGCGTCGACCATGCTGAATAACTCCATATGAGTTCCAGCCCTTTCACTTCATTGATCATATTCATAACGACCACAACCTTGGTCACCATCACGGTTACCTTCATCGATGCTTACACAATTCAATTGATAATGGCAACAGCATTGTAACGATCCGACCATTCGTTTCGAGAGTTATAGCCTCGTTCCCCTATTTTCTGCTTCTTTTGTGTTCTTCAACTGTATTTTGACTTACCGAGTAAGTTCGTTCGGGTCCGAAGTGATTTTGGGGTGAGTTGAGACACTTAGTCTCTTGTGAGAAGTTTTAAGTTGGGCGGTCAAGCCTGTTGCTATGTACTTTCTGCCAGACTGGATGCTATAGCTTCAGATGTTGTGATACAGGTATTATCTCAATATGTCACCGAGATGCTTCGGCATTATTTGACCCTAGCTCTACTTATTCATATGTGTCATTTTACTTTGCTCATTATTTGGATATGCCCTGTGAGTCTCTAGTTTCACCTGTTTATATATCTACTCTGGTGGGCGATACTGTTATTGTGGACCGTGTGTAGTGATTATTGGGGGATTGGAGACTAGAGTCGACCTTTTACAGCTTGGTATGGTTGATTTTGACGTGATATTGGGTATGGATTGGTTGTCTCCATATCATGTTATTTTAGACTATCACACTAAGACGGTGACGTTGGCGATGCCGGGGTTGCCTGGGATCGAGTGATGACGGTCTTTTGATTATGTCCCTAGTAGAGTAAATTTCGTACTTGAAGGCCCAGCGGATGGTTAGGAAGGGGTGTTTATCTTAATTGGCTTTTGTGAGGGATGTCAGTGTAAAGACCCCTACTATTGATTTAGTTCCAGTGGTGCGAGATTTTTCTGATGTGTTCCCTACAGACCTGTCGGGCATGCCGCCGGACAGGGATATTGACTTTGGTATTGATCTGGTGTCGGGCACTCAGCCTATTTCTGTTCCACCGTACCGCATGGCATCGGCTGAGTTAAAGGAGTTGAAAGAGCAGCTTCAGGAACTCCTTGAGAAGGGGTTTATTAGGCCTAGCGTGTCACCTCGGGATGCACCTATTCAATTTGTGAAGAAGAAGGATAGCACTATGAGGATGTGTATTGACTATAGGCACTTTAACAAAGTCACAATCAGGAACAAGTATCCTTTGCCTCGTATTGATGATCTATTCGACCAGCTTCAGTGAGCGAGGGTGTTCTTTAAGATTGATTTGAGGTTAGGGTATCATCAGTTGAAGATTCGGGACTCGGATATTCTTAAGACAACTTTCAGGATCCGTTATGGTCATTATGAGTTCCTTGTGATGTCTTTTGGGCTGACCAATGCCCCGACAGTGTTCATGTATTTGATGAACAACGTGTTTCAGCCTTATCTCGACTCGTTTGTTATTGTATGCATTGATGATATTCTGGTGTACTCTCGTAGCCATGAGGAGCACACCGAGCATTTGAGGGTTGTATTGCAGCGGCTGAGGGAGGAAAAGCTTTATGCCAAGTTATCCAAGTGTGATTTTTGGCTCAGTTTAGTAGCATTCTTGGGGCACGTGGTGTCCAGTGAGGATATTCAGGTTGATCCGAAAAAGATAGAGGCGGTTCAGAGTTGGCCTAGACGGTCCTCAGCCACGGAGATTTGGAGCTTTCTTGGTTTGGCTGGTTATTACCGTCAGTTCGTTTAGGGTTTCTCGTCTATTGCATCTCCCTTGACCAAATTGACCCACAATGGTGCTCCTTTCAGGTGCTCGGATGAGTGTGAGGCGAGCTTTGAAAAGCTCAAGACTGCCTTGACTAGTCCCAGTATTAGTTCTGCCATCAAGTTCAGGCTCTTATACAGTATATTGTGGTGTTTCTCGGGTCGGTATTAGGTGTGTCTTGATGCAGGAGGGTAGAGTGATTGCTTATGCTTCGTGCCAGTTGAAGCCCCATGAGAAGAATTACCATGTTTATGATTTGGAGTTAGTTGCCATTGTTCATGCATTTAAGATTTGGAGGCATTATCTCTATGGTGTGTCTTGTGAGGTGATTACTAATGATCGTAGCCTCCAGCACTTGTTCAAGTAGAATGATCTCAATTTGAGACAGCGGAGGTGGTTGGAGCTGCTAAAGGATTATGATATTACCATTCTATATCATCCGAGAATGGCCAACGTGATGGCCGATGCCTTGAGTAGGAAGGTAGTGAGTATGGGTAGTCTTGCATTCCTTCCTGTTGGTGAGAGACCCCTTGAAGTTGATGTTCGCACCTTGGACAACCGGTTTGTGAGGTTGGATATTTCGGAGCCTAGTCGGGTCCTAGCTTGTTTTTTCTTGGTCTTCCTTATTCGATGGCATCAAAGAGCGCCAGTATGATGATCCTCATTTATTTTTCCTCAAGGACAAGGTTCAGCACGGTGATGCCAGAGATGTGACTATTGGTGATGATGGGGTATTAAGGATACGGGGCCAGATATGTGTGCCCAATGTGGATGGGCTACGGGAATTGATTCTTGAGGAGGCCTATAGTTCATAATATTCCATCCATCTGGGTGCCACGAAAATGTATTAGGATTTGAGGCAGCACTATTGGTGGAGGAGAATGAAGAAAGATATAGCTGGGTTTGTAGCTCGGTGCCTCAACAGTCAACAGGTGAAATATGAGCATCAGAGACGGGGTGGCTTGCTTCAGAAGATGGAGATTCCAGAGTGGAAGTGGGAGCGGATCACCATGGATTTCGTAGTTGGGCTCCTACGGACTTCGAGAAAGTTCGATGCTATTTGGGTGATTGTGGATCGACTGACCAAGTCTGCGCACTTCATTCCTATTAGTACTACCTATTCTTCAGAGCTCTTGGCTGAGATTTACATCAGAGAGATTGTTCGCCTTCATGGGGTGCCAGTTTCCATCACTTCAGGCATAGGCACGCAATTTACATTGCAGTTTTGGTGAACCGTGCAGCGAGAGTTGGGCACTCAGGCGGAGTTGAGCACAGCATTTCACCCTCAGACGGACGGACAGTCCGAGCGCACTATTCAGATATTGGAGGACATGTTACGCGCTTGTGTCATTAATTTTGGGGGTTCATGGGACCAATTTCTGCCACTCGCGGAGTTTGTTTACGACAACAATTATCAGTAGAGTATCCATATATATCCATATGAGGCTTTGTATGGGAGGCGGTGTAGATCTCCAGTGGGTTGGTTTGAGCCAGGTAAGTCTAGGCTTTTGGTTACAGACATAGTTCAGGATGCATTGGATAAAGTAAAATTGATTCAGGAGCGGCTTCGCATGGCGCAGTCATGACAAAAGAGTTATGCTAACAGAAAGGTCTGTGATGTGTCTTATATGGTCGGGGAGAAGGTTTTGCTGAAGGTTACACCCATGAAGGGTGTTATGAGATTTGGAAAGAAGGGCAAGTTGAGCCCTCGGTTTATTGGGTCGTTTGAGGTGCTTCGGAGGATTGGGGAGGTGGCCTATGAGCTTGCCTTGCCACCTAGCTTATCTAGTGTACATCCAGTATTTTATGTTTCCATGCTTTGGAAGTATGTTGGCGATCCATCTCAAGTTTTGGATTTAACACGGTTCAGTTGGATGGTGATTTGACTTATGATGTGGAGCTAGTGGCTATTTTGGGACATCAGGTTCGAAAGATGAGGTCAAAGGATATAGCTTCAGTAAAGGTGCAGTAGAGAGGTTAGCCGGTGGCGGAAGCTACTTGGGAGATCGAGTGGGAGATGCGGATCAGATATCAACACCTATTTGAGGCTCCGAGTATGTTTCTAGACCCGTTCGAGAACGAACATTTATTTAAGAAGGGGAGGATGTAACGACCCGACCGGTCATTTCGAAAGTTATAGCCTCGTTCCCCCATGTCCTGATTTTTTTATGTTCTTCAACTGTATTTTGACTTACCGGGTCAGTTGGTTCGAATCTGGACTGATTTTGGAGTGAGTTGAGACACTTAGTCTCTTGTGAGAAGGTTTAAGTTAGGAAAGTTGACCGAATGTTAACTTATGTATAGACAACCTTCAATTCTAATTTTTATGGGTTGGGTAGATCCATTAGGTGGTCTTGGACTTGGGAGCGTATATGGAATGTGATTTGGAGGGCTTGAATTGGCAAAAGTTGGAATTTTGGCAATTTTGGTGCAGTGAAAATTTTGATATCGGGGTCGGATTGGATTTTCGGAAGTTGGAGTAGATCCGTGGTGTCATTTCAGACTTGTGTGCAAATTTTGAGGTCATTCGAATGTGGTTTGATAGGTTTTGACGTCGTTTGTAGAATTCAAAAGTTTCGAAGTTCATTAGGCTTGAATCCATGTGTAATTCTTGTTTTGATATTGTTCAAGTGTCGATGCCCCCTTTTTTTCTCGCGAAATCGAGTTTATGATATTTGGGAGGACAACTCATTCCCTTTTGAGAGTTAGGTTTGGATTGAAAAGTCACCACCTAATGATTTAGTACATTAGGACACTAAGAAGAATTTTTTATTCAAAAAACCAGAGATTGGGTAAGGGCCCGAAATTATCCCGAGGGGAAGGTTTTAGGCACCCCTTAGGATCCACTAGTGTGGTTACTGGCCATACTATAATTGTGACTTTAAGTGCAAACAACAAGTAGACAAGTAAGAGTTACAAATATGAGGGGGTTTTCACATAATTGTGACACGTAATTGGAGGTTAAAGGAAGTTAAAGAAGCTGAAATTTGAGAAAAAAACAGTTTTGAAATTCTGAATAAAATAAACAAGTAAAGGGAAGGGGATCCTAGGTTTATAAATAATATGGATCACCCCACACAACACCCGGTAACCACTTATACACGTGATGTTATCGCGTGGTCATCATATCCATATCTACCTTTTCCATCCACGTTAAGGTATTAAACGCGAAATGGTCTCGTTTCACTTATTGCATGCTATTACCCGCTCCAATCCTATCAGTCCCGGAGGCATTTGGACTACTAATCCTACAGGGAAGGGGTAGGAGGTTTTACAGTTTCAAAGGACAAAATGCCAAGGCGACAATCAAAATACATATATAGCAGATATGGGGAGAAGCACATAGCAGATAGAAAGGCTCAAACAAACCTCCTTAAAAACCAAAGAGAATCAGATAGTTTAGCATGTCTTACACGTACTGATTAGGGTCTGACTAAACTTAAGAGTTATGGCAGACTGATCTATTACATATTTCAGATAAGAAATCCGAATCAGGCTTGCCTATTGGTTATAGCTAAAAAAATCTGATTCAGTTTACAAGTTTACCTTATGGCTTACCTAAGTGTTAAATGAAACCTATAGGCAGGATATATATTAGTTTCAGAAAAAGAAGTATGTTGATTTAGGAAAAGAAGTTTTCATTTAAATAGGAAAGGCGAGTTTTGGGTAAAAGAGCATAAATTCTGCAGACGTTAAATATTAACGTTACTGATTTTAGACCTATAAGCGAATGAACTATTCAGGATTGGTTGATAGTTCCTATTTGCATTCTTTCTAGGCGTTATTTATTTTAAACACTTTTTATGGCTATAGTAAGAGTGCAAAAATCCTATGGTGCATGATATCTGAATGCTGTTAGCTTTTTTTTTAATCCTATAAACATGTTTGCCTAGTGACCGATGCATATGCAAGATCTGGATTTCTGGTTAACTTATAGACATGGTATCTATATGTGGCAATGCAGAATTCCTTATAGACATGGTATCTATATGTGAGATATAGAATTCCTTATAGAAATTGTATCTATATGTGAGATGCAGAATTCCTTATAGACATGGTATCTACATGGATGCAAAAATGCAGAAAGTCCTACGAGCGAGATATCTATGTGGATGCAGACGTGCAAAATTGTAGGCATAAGTGTAGTAATTCCCTATGAGCATGATATCTACTCTTTCGCATGCATGGTTACCCTTCCTTTTTCACTAATCACCCCAGAAGTTTATTATAAAATTATTACAGTCCAAAATAAAATAAGAAACTTCAAAAAAATTGAAATTATAACCAAGGAGAGCCTGATTCAGACTTCATGTCTGAAGCATGAAGTAAACCAACTCCAAAGATCAAGATCCAAAGCCTTTCTCTCATTTGAGATGTGTCAGAGTTCCCTAAGAGCCTCAAATGGACTCCGGGCAGTGCTCACACCCAAAGACATTGTTGGATTGAGTCATAGTGCAGTGTGGACGGGCCAGCCCTCAAGTGTCCAAGTTCAGAGGGAACTCAAGGTCCCAAGGCAGGGCTCACAGGAGAGGGGCAGAACTTAGAAGCGAAGAGTGAGTGTAAGTGCATAGAAGAAGTTCTGAAAAGGGGAAAAGGGGAAGTGGCAAAGACAGGCTAGTGGTCATACCCAACAATAGAAAATGCTGGCACACCCCACCAGTCTGTTAGAACACATTATTTTGGAAGTTAGGATCCCCTAAGGGATCAAGTCCAAACATGAACAATAACTTGAATATTGCCATGTTCTGAACTACAATTCAAAGCACATAAAGGGAGACAGGGGTGCAGGGACTCACAACAGAAACAGATGAAAGGAAATTAACATACTAGTTAACATTTAACTCCACATAGATAGTAAAGTAGACATGGATGAAAGGCTGTAAGTAAACACATTGGGATGATGCCGAAACCAAAACTAGAGCATACCAGTCTCAAGGAAACAAGCAAAAGAAAGCAGTAGTCATGTAAAGCCAAAGTGCAAACAAGTAGTCAGAATGCTACGAGTTTAGAAGTTAACTGTGAGATTACAAGTGTCTGAAATGTGTAACGTGTGTTAATCCTCTCGTTGTGTAGAAAGGTTCGTGCCTTTTATAATGTAGAAAGCAAGTAGAAATAGGTAAGAAAATAGTTTAAAAATCAATTACACAAGGTTTTCCTTTAATTAAGGGATTTTGATTTCAAACGAGTAAAACTAATTAAGGAAAAAGACTAATCAAACATTTTTCAAAGCAGTACAAGAGGGGTAAATACATAGAGGTTTATTTAAGGACAAGGTCTTGATAGTACACGGTTGTACTAGTTAAGGAAGGGAAATAATTTGACAACCAAGAAATTATAAGGTCTGAATTTGATATGAATGAATCTAGTCAGAGAAGGTGAAGAAAGGTTTTACTTAAGGAAAATTAGTATCAATCAATGAGACCTGAAAAAAGGATTTTGAATCAATGATAAGTTGGAAAAACTTTTTGGAGAAAGATTCATCACACATATAAAAGCATACAGACATGCTTAAACACGAAAAACTAGCATGCCAATCAGTAGAAGAGTCTAGCGTAGAAGAATTTAAAAAAAAGTTTAGAATTGTATGCAAACAAAGAAGTTCAAACTTAGTTCATAGACTCAGAAATTAGTCCGAAAGAGTCAAGGGTTCTCAAACAGAACCCTAGTTTAATCACATGATCAAACCTCGGCAGAATCCCCAAATTCTAGGGTTTTCACCTCGAGTCAAGTACAGAGATGAGGAAGTAGGTAGTCAAACAAGCTCAGAGATTTCTATCAGAAACTCATGAGAAAGCAAGAAAATAAGTAGGTGAAGCATATCAGGTCACAGTGGAAGGCAAATAGCATAACATAGTGGGAAAGCGTGTAAAAATATAGCATAGAAACACAGTAGAAGAAAGAACGGAATATAGAAAATACAATAGAAGAACATGCATGATAAAAGGAAAAACATAAGAACATACGTGGTGGAAAAGAAAACATAAGAGCACAGTAGAGACAAATACACACAAAGAAAAGGAAACGAAAAATCGGAGAAACATTTTAAGCATTTCAAAAAACCCTAAATCGAAGAGAAGTGATTTTAAAAGTAATTTTTGAAAGAAAAATTAGGGAAATCATTTAAAAACCCAAGTAGAGCATAGATACATCACAGATTTAAGAAAAAACGGAGAAAACCTCGAATAGTTAGGGTGTCAGAAGAACCCTGGACGGAAAGTCAGAACCAGGCTCAAAATTACCATTGTACGCCGGAGCAAGGCCGGAGATGGCCATAGAACCTTGAGTTTGCAAGGATCTGAATGAAAACCTTCGAGGTCAAACCTCGAACCTTCGAGTACCAAGTGTTTAAGAGTAGAGGTAGATGAGTTTAAACCATCCATGGCCTGAGAGGCAATAGATTCCGCCGAGCTTGAGGTAGAAGACAGTAGAAGATGATTAGGGTTTCAAGAACATTTGAGAGAGTTTGAGAGACGAAGGGGTTTCTAGGCGGCTTCTCTGGAGGGAAATGAATTAGGGTTGGGGTTTAGGTGAATTAAAATGGTTAGGGGGAATCGTGGTCGTTGATCAAAATGATCAACGGCCTGGATCAAAAGAGTTAGGGGTCGGGTTATATATTAGGATTTGGGCTGGTCCATTTGAAATTGGAATTGGGTTATTGGAGTGGTTTATTTTGGCTATAATTGAAATGCAAATAAGGCTATCAGTTAAATAGCCACTTTTCTTTTTTTAATTTATAAAAAATAGTAAAATGATTTTTTTGAAACAAATTAAAGGCACTAAATTAATTAATAATATATAATCATTAAATTAAAAATACTGGAATAAATTTATAATTATACACGCTATTTAAATCTTAAAATAGGCTAGAATTGTAATTTAGTACAAATTTAGATTAAAAATACCAAATCGATTTATAAAAATATGTAAAAATTACCTTAGCTATATATTGGCCTAGACATGAGAATAAAATAAATTAATCATCAAAATAATAATTTTGAGGGACAATTATTGGTTTTTGTACTGCTAAAATAGGGCAATGAATTGGTTCAAAAATCTTTTAAAAATTGGAAAAATAATAAAACACTTGGACATGCTTGTGAACACGTGATTTTTGCCACGCTTAATTTACTCCTATAAATTCTTTAGAATTAGAATTTTGCTTTTATTATTTGAATTTTTAGGAATTAATTGCATGATTTTGTGTTTTGTCTGCATTTTTGTGTGCATTTTAGTTGCTATAATTCATAAAAAAGTACAAAAAATAGTACACTTACATTTAGAATTAATATTACTAAAACAAGAGAAAAATAACAAAAATAGGCTTTTTACAATTTTAAATTTTACATTTTATATTTTTTGAATTTAGTTTCCTCTTAAATTAGGAATTAGTTAATTAGTATCATCTTAGATTTAAGTTGGGTCTTTTATTTTACACAATAAAATTAGAAAATTCAAAAAAAATATAAGTAAAATACACAAAGATGAATAAATGAGAAGGCTGGCCATGTTTGGGCCATATTCACGAAAATCCCAGCCCAACACCCTTGAAACCCAACCAAATCCAGCCAAAATGGCCCAAACCCACACCCTATACCGGGTCCAGCCCCCCTTCAGCAAAACGACGCCATTTTGGCGTCAGTCGATCTCGTCCATCCATGCCTCTTGATCAAACGATCCAAATTATTTCACAATAATACATAAAAATGTCTGAAAAACTAACACAAACCTTAGACATAATCTCATCCTTCTCATACCCCCTCCCATCTCCGACCACCACCGCCATCCGCCATTACCCCACCGTGTCTCCGCCGTCCGCCGTCCGCCGTCTGCCGTCCGCCGCCGACCGAAAATCGCCTCTGCCGGCGGCGATATTCCAAATCACCCCAAAATTGCACTGTTGATTCCTCTCCTCCTCCCCTTTCCATATCTAATATTAAAATCCCTCGAATCTTAGCTGATTTTCTCAAATATTAGATCGAAATTCCGGTGTAAAACCCTACTTGCTCCAAAACCTACCAAATTAACACCATGTATTCCTCTCACTCTCCTCTTTATGAATCCGGCCTTAGAATCCCTCAAACCACCACCAAATCCCTCGAATTTTGGATCGAAATCCGGCAGAACCCTAGGCGCTTATGTTGTTTGATTTTCGCCTGATTGCTTGAATCTGGTATTAGATTCGAGTCACGAAACAATGTTTCGTTTGTTCTTTGAGAAGAACAAATGCTTAACATTGTTCCGAGGCTTGAATCAAGTTGTCAATCTCCGTTCCAGCCTTGCGTAGGTGAGTTTATCCTATTTCTTCTAATTAGTTTAAGCAAGATTTTGTTCTTCGTTTCTATTCTTGTAGTTTTTCTGTTATTTTTCTTTCTTAGCAGTAATTAAGTATTTTAGGTCTGATAATTAATTTAGACTTTTTCCTTGATTCTTCCTTTGTTAGTCAGTAGTGATTTGTTATTCTTGCTGTGTTTGAGTCTTTATCATTCGAGCATGATCAGTATTACAGGGTTTAGTTTAAGCTTTGTTAATTTGAATAAATTTCTTCATGCTAATTGATATTGTTCTAATTCTCATGTGTGATTTAATTCTGCCCAGTTTAATTTTGTGGTTGGTTCAATTAGTTGATCCATGATTGTTTACTGCAATTTGATTTTAGATTTAATTCCATTATTAGCTAAATATGTCCAGTTAACTTGATTCTAAGGTCTGTTTGATTGTAAGTAATTGGTTTTAGCATTGATTGATCAACCATAGTTGAGTAGCTGATCTGGTTATAGCTGAATAGTTTGGCCTCTTAATTAACCATAGTCAATTGTTAACTAAGGTAAAAAGGTTTGGGGGTTATAATTCATACTAAGGTTAGTAATTTTGGGGGGCATTCAAAGGTAGTTTAGGCATTGAAAATGGCCCAGCTTGTTAAGGATCAGTAATTTTAGAACTTAAACAAGGGTAGTTTAGGTTTTTCATAGATAAAAGAACACCCTAGGGTCTTCTAGAAGGGGGCCTTAGTGTAAGTTTCTGCATTTTAATGCAGTAACTTGGGTAACAAGTCATAAAATTAGGGTCTAATAGCCAATTTTTGAAAATAAGAAGTGGGGAAAATAGGAAAACCCTTCCAGAATATTCCGCCCCATTTCTTGCCTATAAAGGGCCGTCCCAATGCCTTCATTTACAAGTTTACACAGTCTGAAATTCCCCAAAACATTCCAGCTTTAAGTTTTCCCTCAAAACCTCTCTCTGAAGTTCTAGATTTCAATATTGAGCTTCAAAATCCTAAGAAAATTAGAATCTGAATTCCTATAGTTTAAACTTTCATTTTAGATCTTAACTCCTGAAAAATCCAAAAAACATACAAAAACACACTAGAAAAAATCCAAAAAAATACTATTACATTGAAATCTCAGCTAGTTAATTTGAATCACCAGTGTTTTAGATTCAATTCCAAGTCATTTGGGTTTCTATTTGAGCTACTTTGGGTGTTTCTAATTGCTGAAAGTTCTCCCTGGTTTTTGACTGATTTCGAATTGCTCCTGTATCGAACTCATTCCTGGGTTTTTGACTGGATTGCTGTGTTAAGTCTGTTATTGAATTCAACTGTTGCTGACCTCTGTCCTTTATTTTGCTTCACTCTCTAGGTACAAATCTTACACCTGTTGTATACTTGGTCTATGAAATTGAAATGGAAACCCTGTGTTTTGTTTTGCTGGATGTTCATTCCAATTTAGCTTAGTTCAATTTTATTTTTAGTAGTTGAATGTTACCTGAATCTCAGGTTGTATAATTGGACTGTTGGACTTTTGTGACAGCATGTACATTTGTGTATTTGTGATAGAACTTTGTGTTTGGTCAGCATTAAGGAACTATTAAGGAATTACAACTCCAGTAGAGTAAACAAGGTGATAGAGTAAAACATTCCAGCTTTAAGTTTTCCCTCAAAACCTCTCTCTGAAGTTCTAGATTTCAATATTGAGCTTCAAAATCCTAAGAAAATTAGAATATGAATTCCTATAGTTTAAACTTTCATTTTAGATCTTAACTCCTGAAAAATCCAAAAAACATACAAAAACACACTAGAAAAAATCCAAAAAAATACTATTACATTGAAATCTCAGCTAGTTAATTTGAATCACCAGTGTTTTAGATTCAATTCCAAGTCATTTGGGTTTCTATTTGAGCTACTTTGGGTGTTTCTAATTGCTGAAAGTTCTCCCTGGTTTTTGACTGATTTCGAATTGCTCCTGTATCGAACTCATTCCTGGGTTTTTGACTGGATTGCTGTGTTAAGTCTGTTATTGAATTCAACTGTTGCTGACCTCTGTCCTTTATTTTGCTTCACTCTCTAGGTACAAATCTTACACCTGTTGTATACTTGGTCTATGAAATTGAAATGGAAACCCTGTGTTTTGTTTTGCTGGATGTTCATTCCAATTTAGCTTAGTTCAATTTCATTTTTAGTAGTTGAATGTTACCTGAATCTCAGGTTGTATAATTGGACTGTTGGACTTTTGTGACAGCATGTACATTTGTGTATTTGTGATAGAACTTTGTGTTTGGTCAGCATTAAGGAACTATTAAGGAATTACAACTCCAGTAGAGTAAACAAGGTGATATGTGCGAGTATTTGGGTTTTCATATGCCATTATGGGAAATAGTTTTATGTTAATAGCTGGAAATCCCAATGATCGTGAATAGATGGTATAAAATCAGTTTTAGCATTAGTATTGATAGGAATTTAGTTGTAAATAGATCACAAGCTTTCGCTCATATAGGATTAGGTATTCACATGTTCATCATCTCATTGCAAATTCAATTGTTTGAGAATGCAGGTTTTAAAAGTTAGAAATCTGAAAATTCTTACTGTTTGTGTTTATATTAAAAAGTTACAATGTTTTGCTCACAGATTCGTTCTTTTTCGGATGAGTCTGAGTGCTACAAGTAAATAGAAAGTAATAAAAAATCAAAAGGAAATGCGCAAGGCCACAAAATTGCCAACACCGGGCTCCTGACATTTGGGCTGCGAAAACAAGCCCATTGCTTGCTTAATTGCTCAAATAGCCAATCTGACTCTTGGGCTATGAAAATTCACGATTGGGAATTGTTAAAGTCCAGCTACTGGACATCTTCACCCATCATAATTGGGCCAAAACCTTCCAGGCCCAAAAATCGCTAAAAGTCACAAAACTCTTCTAAAAATTATGTTAGGAATAGGGTATTAATTTGCAAATTTAAATTTGGAATTCGAGTTAGGTGGCGGGTTTAAATTAGGAGGGTCTTCCCTTTTGTTTGAATTCGGACTTGAATTCGAGGCTCGAATTTATAAATGTAAACTAATTAGACCCTTCTAGAGACAAATAATAAATAAAAAATCGTAGTTGCTTTCGGTTGGCATTTAAATAAAAATGAGACGAGCCTCGCCAAACAAAATATACAAATTGTGGGGCCCTCGTTAATTACTTAATCAAAAATACTTAGTATTTGGAGCATGCCGTTTAGCGAATTTCACGGCCCTTCGCAAAGATAAAAAGACGTTAGTCACTTTAGGCACGTCTTTAATAATCTTACCTTCCTAAATACAGGTGCGCATTTCATGCGACCCAAATCCAAATCCAAAAATATTGAATAATAATGTGTCAAGGATCCGGGTGCATTTCATGTGACGTGATCCGAAAATACATTTTTAAACGATGTTCACTTTCGTAAAAATAGTTAAAAAGTGATAAATAATTATAAAATTGCACTATAGGTTGGAACATGTACAAAAATTAGATTTTAGCCATCTATAATAATTTAAGCGACCGTGCTAGAATCACGGGATTCGGGGGTGCCTAACACCTTCCCTCGGGTCAATAGAATTCCTTACACAGAATTTCTGGTTCGCAGACTCCAATTGGGAAGTCGACAATTTTCTTCGATTTGGCATTTAAGTTAAACTGGTGACTTGGGACACCAAAAGCCAAACCTATCCCAAGTGGCGACTCTAAAATAAATAAATAAACCCACTTCGAATAATGTCACTTTAAATAGAAAAACTCCCTTATACATTTATCCTCCGGGTAGGTGTGTAAAAAAGGAGGTGTGACAGCTCTGGCGACTCTGCTGGGGACACAGACCCAGAATTCCGGTTCAGGGTTCAAATAATTCGAGTTTAGTATAATTGTTATCTTTAGCTTTATCTGATTTTTCTACATGTTCCATGTTATATGTGCTAAATATTTTACCGCTTTGATATTTGCTTGAATTGTATATATAAATTCTCGTGAATCCCTTCCTCTCTCTGAGTCTTCTACATCATGAAGAAGGGTGCACTTCGTGTAGCTTCTCTTCTGTTTAGAGTCTTTCCTAATTTAGAACGAGGTTTGGATNTGGTAAGCCAGGTCTAGATCAATAAACCTAGGATTTAAACCTAGAAGAACAAAAACCTCATGCCGGATCCCTAGTAGGACGTTTGTTTGCATCATGTGCATTTGACTTAGGGGACTCAACACAGGGGTTGGGTCCGTCAAGGACAGGTGACCTGAATTGAAATGACCATCCTGATACATCTTACGTGCTAATTGCGCATTTATTTGCTCGGTTTTGCATGTTGACCGGCTTGTATATAATGAGAGAAAATTGAGAAAAATAGCAATGCTAAGACTAAGTGAGGGTGACCATTTGTTTTGAAAAATTCAATACCCAAATAGTACCGAAATGCTGCCGGATTTTTAAAAAATAAAAAAAAGAAAAAAAAGGAAAAAAGAAAAAGAGAAAAATATTTGAAAAAAAATAGAAAGAAAATTTTTTTTCAAAATAGTTTTGATTTTGGCAACTCTGCCCGAACTACGATGGTTTGATTCTCACCGGATGTGAGATACGTAGGCAACCCTTATCGGGTCCAACCTCCCTTTTGCAAAAATAACCCAAAAAATGGAAAAATTATAATTTTTATCATAAATAAGTCGGGTAATGCCATTCTTGTTTAAAATAAGCCTAATGTCCCCAAAAGGGCGCCAGAAGGCTATTTTTGCAAGAACAGCCACCCTGAGTCATTTTTTAATGGTTTGTTGGCACAACCTTCAAATCTTCCTCCCAGAAGTGCTGAAAGACGGTATCTGCAAAACAGAGTCTTTGTTTGCTTAAATAAAAATTTTTGAAAAATAGCTACTTTTTCCTTTTAGGTCAAAATAAATCATTAAAATACTCCTTAAATGTCTTTCTTTCATAAATAAAAAATAAAAAAAATTGAAAAATTGAGTCCGAAAAATATTTTTGCTCAAAAATCCAAAATATTTTCGTAAAAGTCCCTCTTTCGAAAATTAAGAGGCAACTTTCAAAATCCAAAAAAAAAATTATTTTTCTTTCTTGTTAGAAAAAGAGAAAATAAATGAAAATTCAAACAAAAATATTTCTTTTTGCTTCTAAAATTCCCAAAAAAGAAAAGGAATTTTTAGAAGTCTTTCTTTCAAAAAAAAAAATAACAAGAAAAATCAAAATCAAAAATCAAAAAAATATTTCCCTTTTCCTTTTAAAGCATTTCTTTCAAAATGTCAAAGAAACAAAAAAAAGAGTTAGCTATTTACATTATTTGCAAGAACTACGCTTGGTCTGATTCATGCGGGGTCATGATACGTAGGCAATCTACATAAGATTCGACCGTAATCCTAGGAAAAAGAGAAAAAAGAGAAATACGAGGGAAAATCAGAAAAAGAAACACAAAGGAAGAAAATAAGGCTTCGAGAGGAAAAAAACCGTGGCCAAGGAAAAGAAAAAAAGCAGAAAACGGAAAAAGAAGGAAAAGAAAATGAGAGAAAACAAAACAAAAAGAGAAAGAAAAGAGAAAAGGAATAAGAGGAAAAGCCAACCGAAGCAAACATGTAGATATTCATTTAATTGTATAGGTGATCACACTCCAATGTGTGGTTGCCTATCTGTTATTTGTTTCATACTAACCGTTATTGCTGTCATTCCAGCTGAGCTTTTTAGAAACAGTGGTTGGTTTGTGGTAAGCTGGCCTCGCATCGATACTTCACCAGATCCAAAGAAAATACAGAGATGTCATCTGAAATGACTCTGCCTGCAATCCCCATACCCGAAGACAACCCCATCTCGGGGGTCCCGGATTCTGAATCCCTTACAGCTGAAGAAAATCGGATATTGCGCCTACGATTGATGGAAATGTGGGATGCTTGGAACAATGGAAAGGAACCCCCAAGCACTATCCCCGGATTCCCGGAGTTATTCCCTAGATCTGGAGGGGTTACCACTGTCCCCATCAGCCGCCCAAATATTCCTCTAGGGCAACCTACTATGACTGCTAACTTCTTCGGAACACCCTCTGAGGCTCACCCCCAAGTGTTCCCGTCTGGGATTGCTCCCAACATCTTCACAGCTCCACCATCCTCTGCAACAACACAACCATCGCTACCGAAGCATGCTTTTGACCCCTCGGTCTTCACATTCCAGAATCCCGTCTTCTAGGCTGATCCTCCTCATTATCCTCAGTACACCTACTCTTATCCACCATATGAGCTTGCGCCAGGGCAGGATAAAACCCCCAAAGCCCCAGAGCAGGACGAGATGGCAAAGAGAATGAGAAGCCTCGAGCAAAGCTTGAAAAATATACAAGGCTTGAGCGGGCAGAAGAGCGTCTCCTATACAGACTTGTGTATGTTCCCGCATGTACACTTGCCATCAGGATTCAAAACACTAAAATTTGAAAAGTATGATGGGCACGGTGATCACATTGCTCACCTGAAGAAGTACTGTAATCAGTTATGGGGTGCCGGCGGCAAACAAGTATAATTGATGGCATATTTCGTGGAAAGCTTAATTGGTATCACTTCAGAGTGGTATATGGATCAGGATGCCTCGCGTTGGCATATATGGGATGATCTGGCCCGAGATTTTGTTCGAAAATTCTAGTACAACATAGACATTATGCCCGACAGGAACTCCTTGGCGAATCTAAAGAAAAAGCCCTCGGAGAGTTTCCATGAATATGCAATTAAGTGGCATGAATAAGCGTCAAGGGTAAAGCCTCCAATGGATGAGGTGGAGATGGTCACTATTTTCCTGCAGGCCCAAGAAGCAGACTATTTTCAAAATATGATGTCCGCCATGGGTAAGCCTTTCGCAGAGGCCATAAAAATCGGAGAAATGGTGGAAAATGGGCTAAAAACGGGCAGAATCTTGAGCCAGACGGCCATAAGAGCAACCTCCCAAGCCATCCAAGGCAGGTCTGAAGGAATGGCTAAGGGCAAAAAGAAAGAAGAAACAGTGATGGCGGCATTGGGAGGAAGAAGGTACCGAGCTCCTAGACCGGTGTTCTCAGAAAGAGCCCTTTAGCACTATTACCCTCACACAGACATGACTTATGCTCCTCCACCTTATGCGGTAATGAATGTTCAACCTTTCGGCCGACCGCAACTACAAGCTAATCGAAACCCACCTCTATTCCAAAGAAACCAGCCTCCTTACCTAAACCAATATAACCCCCGACCACCACAACATAATTTCCTCCCTCGGGAACCACCTAGGCGACCAAATTTTACACCAATTGGTGAGCCATACTCCAGTTTGTTCCCAAAGCTCGTCCAGATGAACCTACTACAGCCTATCCCCCAATACAAGCCAAACCCGGAATCTCCAGCCTATCAACGGGGTGTCCATTGTGCCTATCACTCAGGAGTTGAAGGGCACAGTACTGACAACTACTGGACATTGAAAAAAGCTGTGGAAGATTTGATCGAACAAGGGAAAATAGTGTTGAGGGATGAAGAAGCCCAGAATATTACCAATTATCCCTTACCCGCTCACAACAATGGGCCTATAATCGGTATGATTTGTGAAGACCGATACTTTGATCCGGCTCTGAAAGCCATAATTGCTATTGTCAATGCGGAAAAGAAACCCAAGGTAGTCCCAAAGCAGGAAAAAGGGGAGAAGAAGAATAAAGCTATCAAAATTGAGCCTGAGAAGAAAACTGAGACAAAAGCAGAGTCGGTGCCTCCGAAATACGGGGTTTTTTATGTTCCGCGAGGTCGCCAAGAGAAACCACTAGTTGTGAGCACTCCGAGGAAGTATGAAGTGAAGAAGGGGACACAAATGTATGTGCCAAAAGGGGCCTATGTGGTGCGGGGGACAATTAAACCGCCTCGGCTGAGTGAGCCAGTGATTATTGGACGCGCACCACAGAAGCCCATGACTAACCCCTCTGTAGTGCCGTGGAACTACCAACAAACAGTGGTCACATACAAAGGCAAGGAAATTTTGGGAGAACTTCCAGGAACAGTCCCTATTGAAAAATATTCAAATATACAAGAGGTAAACAGCGCCACACAAAAGCATTTTCCATCTAAGAAGCCGGTGAGCGCTGAAGAAGCAGAGGCCTTCTTTCAGAAAATAAAAATGCCGGATTATGAAATAGTAGACCAATTGAGGAAGTGTCCTGAGCAAGTGTCACTGTTGTCACTGGTGACCAAATCTGCCGAACATCAGAAGATTCTTATGAAAACTCTGAACGAAGCATATGTGCCAATCGAGACTTCGGTTGAACAACTTGAAAGGATGGAAGAAAGATTATTCACCGTCAACCAACACTCCTTCAGTAAAAGTGATTTGCCTCCAGAAGGAGCTGCCCATAATAAAGCCTTGCACCTGACTGTCAAATATGAAGGTTACTACGTTAAGCGGGTCATGGTGGACGGAGGCTCGGGGGTCGACATCTGCCCACTCTCCACTTTGCAATGAATGGAGATAGGGATGGGGAGGATTCGTCCAAATAATGTTTGTGTGAGAGCTTTCGATGGTGTTAAAAGAGATACCATCGGCGAAATTGATTTGATACTGACCATAGGCCCGGTGGATTTCGAGGTGACTTTCTAGGTGTTAGACATGGATACGTCTTACAATTTTCTTCTAGGAAGGCCTTGGATCCATGCTGCAGGATCTGTGCCCTCTACCCTCCACCAGATGGTAAAATTTGAGCATGAAGATTAGGAGATCGTGGTTTATGGGGAAGGTGAATAGTCCATATATCGTGACCCATCTATCCCCTGCCTGGAGGCGAGGGAGGGAAGTGAGCATATTGTCTATCAAGCCTTTGAAATTGTGGTAGCTGATCAGTATGAGGAAGGACATCCATGCCCCCAGCCTTTTTTATCCAATGCTTCGATCATGGTAGCCAAGGAAATGATTAGACATGGCTTCAAACCAGGAAAAGGGTTGGGAAAAGCTTTGCAAGGAATAGCTGAACCGGTAACACTACCTGCAGCAAAAAAGTATTTCGGGATAGGCTTCCACCCTACCCTGGATGATGAGAAATGGGCCAATGAAAGAAAGAAAGATGGATGGATTTTGCCGCAACCACTGCCACATCTCTATGAGACCTTTGTCAAGCCCAAGTACGGCATAGAAGAGGATGATGAGGTGTTCACGGCTGATGAAATAGAAGATATCTGTGGAGCTATGAGGCAAATGCTTTATGAAACCAACATGGTCCAGCCAGGGGAAGGGACTAGCACCGCTGAGGTGCTCTACATGGGACCAGACGCCAAACTCCAAAATTGGAAGGCTACGCCTTTCCCGATCAGGCGGGAGTCTCGGTAGACTAGCCTTGTCACCTTTACTGCATCTCGGGTTATTTCAGGGTGTAACTCGGATGTTTCTTTTAGTTTCTTGTCTTTTGAATTCATGAATGTAAACCCTGTTATCTTCCTAAAATTCCAAGAAATAAAATCAATATTTCATCGTCCATTTTCTCTTTAGTCTTTCTGATTTTTGTTATTTTTCCCTTTTATCTTTTCTTTTCAGTTATAATAATGCGGCTTTAAATAACATGACATGCTTGCGGACTTCATGCCCCGACTCAAACACGCTGTCTAACTGTGAAATAATGAATCAAGAACCGGAATATGATGAAGAGGAGGCTTTTAGGGAAATAAACCGAGAATTGGAACAATTTGAGAACAAACCTAAGCCAAATCTGAATGACAGTGAACCGGTTAATTTGGGAACTGCCGAAGAAATAAGGGAAACCAAAATAAGCATTCACACAGATGAGAAAACTCGAGATGCAATAATCCAACTCTTGTTTGAGTTTAAAGATGTGTTTGCTTGGTCATATGATGATATGCCAGGACTGAGTGTGGATCTAGTGGTGCACAAACTGCCAATTTACCCCGATTGTCCTCCAGTGCAACAAAAGCAAAGAAAGTTTAAAACCGATATCAGTGATAAGATCAAAGAAGAAATCACAAAACAGCTGAAAGCAGGGGTAATCCGGGTGGTCCGATATACTACATGGTTAGCCAATGTGGTTCCTGTGCCAAAGAAAGATGGGAAGACCCGGGTGTGTGTGGACTACAGAGATTTGAATAGGGCGAGTCCCAAAGATAATTTTCCGTTGCCCAACATCCACATCCTTGTTGATAACTGCGCCAAACATGAAATACAGTCCTTCGTGGATTGTTACGCAGGATATCACCAGGTGTTGATGGATGAAGAAGATGCCGAGAAGACAGCTTTCACTACACCCTGGGGTACCTACTGCTATCGGGTCATGCCATTTGGGCTGAAGAATGCCGGGGCAACCTATATGAGAGCCATGACTGCCATTTTCCATGACATGATGCATCAAGAGATAGAGGTGTATGTGGATGACGTAATCATCAAGTCCCGAACTCAGAGTGACCACGTTCGAGATTTGAGAAAGTTCTTTGAACGGCTGCGCAAGTATGATTTGAAGCTGAATCCGGCCAAATGTGCCTTCGGAGTCCCATCAGGCAAGCTCCTGGGTTTCATAGTCAGTAGGAGAGGTATTGAGTTAGATCCAACGAAGATAAAGGCCATTCGAGATCTGCCTCCTCCGAGAACTAAGAAAGACGTGATGAGTTTATTGGGCAGGTTAAACTATATTAGTTGGTTCATTGCTCAACTGACTATCACGTGTGAGCCCATATTCAAACTGTTGAAGAAAGATGCAGCAATCAAATGGACATCCAAATGTCAAGAGGCCTTCGACAAGATCAAGGAATATCTGTCAAATCCTCCGGTGTTGGTCCCACCTGAGCCAGGGCGACCTCTTTTCTTGTATCGGATGGTGTTGGAAAATTCTTTTGGTTGCGTTCTGGGGCAACACGATATAACCGACAAGAAAGAGCATGCGATCTACTATCTGAGTAAGAAGTTCACCAGCTATGAGGCCAAATATACTTTGTTGGAGAGAACATGTTGTGCTCTGACGTGGGTCACTCAGAAGTTGAGACACTATCTTCAAGCACACACTACCTACCTCATAACCAGGTTGGACCCTTTGAAATACATATTCCATAAACCGATGCCCACTGGGAGACTGGCAAAATGGCAAATCCTGCTCACCAAATTTGACATAGTCTATGTCACTCGCACGACAATGAAAGCCCAGGCGTTGGCGGATCATTTAGCAAAAAACCCGGTTAACGAGGAATACCAACCATTGAGCACATACTTCCCAGATGAAGAAGTTAATTCAGTAGAAGCTATCTCTGAAGAACTCATGCTTGAAAAATGTTCTTTGACGGAGCGGTAAATGCAAAAGGTGTAGGCATTGGGGCAATCTTGATATCACCCAATGGTCAGCACTATCCAGCTACAGCTAGGCTCCGATTCTTCTGCACAAATAATATAGCTGAATATGAAGCCTGCATCATGGGCATGAATATGGCCATTGACCAAGATGTTGAAGATTTATTGATCATGGGGGACTCCGATTTGATTATCCGGCAAGCACAGAGAGAGTGGGAGACTCGAGATGTTAAGCTCGTTCCATATCGGCAGCATGTGTAAGATCTCACCAAATGCTTGAAGTCAATAGTGTTCAGGTACATTCCTCGATGTCACAATGAACTAGCTGATGCACTCGCCACTTTAGCTTCAATGCTGCCTTACCCAGGCAATGCCCATATTGATCCCCTGGAAATTCAAATCAAAGAAAGGCACGGTTATTGTAATGTGGTCGAGGTGGAACATAGCACTCAGCCATGGTATCATGATATCAAGAGGTTTCTGAAAACAAAAGAGTATCCCGAGCAAGCCACTGGAGATCAGAAGAGAACCATTAGACGGCATGCGAGTGGTTTCTTCTTAAGCGGTGATTTTTTGTATAAAAGGACCCCGGACCTCAACTTGCTAAGATGTGTTGTTGCTGAGGAAGCTGGAAGAATTATGCAGGAAGTGCACGCAGGAGTATGCGGACCGCATATGAATGGTTATGTGTTGGCAAAAAAGATTTTGCGAGCGGGGTATTATTGGATAACCATGGAAAAGGATTGCTTCAGCTTTGTTCGAAAATGCCATCAATGTCAGGTGCAGGGTGATTTGATTCATGCACCTCCAACAGAGCTTCATCCGATGTCAGCACCTTGGCCATTTGTTGCTTGGGGTATGGATGTTATCGGGCCGATTGAGCCAAAAGCTTCAAATGGGCATAGATTCATATTGGTTACAATCGATTACTTCACAAAATAGGTTGAGGCCATCACTCTCAAGTCAGTCACCAAGAAAGATGTGGTAGACTTTGTGCACTCCAATCTCATTTGTCGCTTTGGAATCCCTGCAACTATCATTACTGACAATGCTGCAAACTTGAATAGTCGTCTGATGGGAGAGGTATGTGAACAATTCAAGATAACATATAGAAACTCTACTCCTTATCAGCCAAAAGCCAATGGTGTCGTTGAAGCAGCGAATAAGAACATCAAGAAGATTTTGAGAAGGATGATTCAATTCTCCAGGCAATGGCATGAAAAGCTGCCTTTTGCATTACTCGGGTATCGCACCACAGTGCGTGCATCAATCGGAGCGACTCCGTACTTGTTGGTTTACGGAACTGAAGCAGTCATACCTGCAGAATTAGAAATCCCTTCGCTTCGCATAATCGTTGAAGCAGAAATCGAGGACAGTGAGTGGGTCAAAACCCGGCTAGAGCAGCTATCATTAATTGATGAAAAACGGATGGCCGCAGTTTGCCACGGGTAGTTGTACCAACAAAGAATGGCCCGTGCCTATAACAAGAAAGTGCATCCCGGGAATTTTGAAGTGGGACAGCTCGTGCTCAGATGCATTCTCCCTCATCACCAGGAAGCAAAAGGAAAGTTTGCTCCTAATTGGAAAGGTCCATATATAATCCGAAAGATTTTTCCAAAAGGATCATTGTATCTGGGAGACGTCGAAGGAAATAATCTTGAAACAACAGTCAATGCGGATGTAGTCAAAAGGTATTATGTCTAGGCCTCCTGGTTTGATAGCTTTTGTGTAATTGAGATGACGAAGGCTTTCTTTCTCGCTACCCCAAACACTATCAATCCTTTGTAAACCCTTTGAGCCAGTTACCCTTCTTTGGCTACCCTCTTTGGAACCCGGAAGTACTATCGAAAAAAAAGAAAAAAAAGAACAAGAAAAAAAAAAGAAAAAGAAAAAAAGGAAAGGAAAGAGAAAGAGAAAAAAAACAAAACAAAAACAAAAACAAAAACTAAAATTATTGCCCTGAACTACGTTTGACTTGATTCCGAAAGGATACACAGGCAGCCTCTCCTTGAGGTTCAGTCACACCAAAACAAAATCCCAATTTCCCCAAAATTGAAACTGGGGCAGATGATATTATGGTTCGGCTCTGAATTCGCCGAAATGGTTCCAAAGTTGTAGTTCCGCCCAAAATCCTTTTACCCAATGACCTTGTCCAAGTCCTTCCGATCAATTGACAAAAGCAGGAAAGTGAAAAACATCATTGTTGGAATCTGATATAATTCAAATTG
>MU759889.1:111013-142555 GCA_026770625.1 Nicotiana glauca
AAGGAGGCAATTAGGGGAACAATAACTCGGGGAATCAAGGTAATTGGAACGGGAATAACAATTGGAACAACAACAATGGTGGTCAAGGTGGGTGGAACAATAACGGTGTTCAAGGTAATAGGGGGCAAGGCTTTCAAAGGCCCCCAATGTATCAACAACCCAACAACCCGCCTCCATTTCAATCTCAAGGGTCGAGTTCATTGGGCATTGACATGAGTCGAATAGATGTCGACGCCCCCTTTTTCCTTCTAAAAGAAGAGAAATCGGGTTTACGACATTATGGACAAAACAACTCTTATTCCTTTTTGAGGAATTGGATTATGGAATTTGAAGAGTTGCCACCTAATGATTATAGTGCATTAGGACACTTTTAAAGAAAAGAAGAAGATTTTTTGGAAGAAAACCAGAGTTCGGGTAAGGGCTTGAGATTATCTCGAGGGGAAGATGTTAGGCACCCCTCAAGATCCACTAGTGTGGTTCCCGACCGTGCTTTATTGTGACTTTAAGAAGAGTAGAAAGAAACACATAAAGTTTGCATATAATAGTTACAAACAACATTTAAAATTATTATAAAGGAAGGGAAGGACATAAATGATTTTAAAAGAGAATGATTAATTGGAAGAAAAAACATAAATTTAAGAAAAACATTTATACAAATAAAGAAAAGGGGAAAGAGGTCCTAGGTTTAAATACAATATGGATTAAATCGGTACACTACCCCGCACACACTCCTCAGGAGAGGGGTCGCATATGATATTAGTGCACCGATCATCATCTCCATATTCTACCCTTCCCACCCCGTTAAGGTATTTAAACGCGATTAGTCTCATTACATATTGCATGCTATTACCCGTCCCAACCTATCAGTCCTGGGGTATTAGGACTTCTAATTCTAAAGGGAAAGGAAAGGGATAGAGGCATGTATGGAGTTTAAAGGACAAAATGCTAATTTCGACAAACAAAAACAGGTAGCAAGTAATAAGGAACAAACAAACACACAAAGGCTCATGTAAAACCCCGTAAGTCACATAGCATTTAGTCTAGCATGCCTTACATATATTGATTTGGTCTTAAAATTAAAATTAAGACATACTAGTTTAACACATAGAGTTGGATAAAAAGTCTGCATTAGGCAACCCGGATCCAATTGTCAGAAATTGAGGTATTTTACACATGTTATTGATTAAGAACCTAATGCAGAAGAGTTTGAAACAGCAAATTGAAAATTTCAGAAGTCGGAGATGGCTCTGAAATCAGAAGTGAAATACAGTAGCGTTATTAAGAAGAGTTTCAAAAGTGAAGAGACCTTAAAAGTAAGAAAGTAAAGACTGTTTTGAAATAGAAGTTTCATGAAATGAACTAAGATTCAGGCAGATGGTTAAAGGATTAGTTTCAGAATAAAAGAAAAATGCAAGTTTGGAAAATTTAAGAACATTACAGATCTACCAGAGTTTTAAAACAGGCAGACCTTGGACGAGTTTCAAAAGCAAGCAGGTTTGGACAAACTTTGCTGAAAGCGTTTGAGGCTAATTGATAGATTATTACACACATTAGGCGAGTTTGAACTCCTACAGGCATGATATCTATATCTTGATTTTTAAGACTTGTTGTTGTTATTAAACAATGAAGGAATGAGTATTTGATTACCCTAAAGCTTTCCTAGCATTTATGCATTTCCTATAGGCATGATTTCTATATGCAACTTGTTACATGTATATTAGGTCCTATAGGCAGGATTTCTAACGATTTGCAATATGGACTTGAATATTAAACTTATAAGCATGATATCTAAATGATTGACTTATGAGATGGTTAAAAACCTATAGGCATGATCTCTAGGTGGTTTAAAGCATTGAACTTATAGGCATGATTTCTAAGCGATTGAATAACAACATTAACCTATAGGCATGGTATCTAGGTTCTTAAAAATATTAACCTATAGGCATGATATCTACCCTTTTGTGCAATAAAGTAAACTAAACCCCTCCCACGCCCTTTCACTAATATTCCCCGAGTTCTTGTTTTACAAGATTATTACAGAATAGAAGAAAGAAAGTAAACAAGAAAATACATCACAGCCTACAGCTAGATCCGGGAAGCCTAATTCAATCTTAATATCCAATAACATGTGTTTCACCAAATCCGAGCTCCAGATTTCCTAGGCATTCTCTTATTCAAAGTGTTTCAAAGTTCTAAGGAGCCTCAAGAGCTCCAGGCAATGCTTACACTCTGAATAACAATTGTTGTAACAGAATAGTGTAGTGTGGAATTGCCAGCCCTTAGGCATCCAAGTTCAGAGGGAGCTCATGTGTCCCAAAGCATGTCTTGCCAAAGAGGGGCAGAACTTAGAAACTAGGAATGAGTGCAAAGTAAGAGAGAGGGAACCATAGCAGTGGGTGGTCATAGCCAGCCATGGCATAGACTGGCACACCCCTGACCCTCTGCTTGGGCCAAACAATTAGGAGTAGATTTTAGAAGTCAGACTTGGGCCTGGATGGTGATTAGGACACCACCAGACTTGAGTCAAGGCTCTGCACATAAAAGGGAAGAGGGAATAGGAATGGATTTGAGTAGAGGTTCCAAGGAACCTGGTTCCAAGTCATGGATGGCAATGATAGAATGTTACCATGACTCAGAACTGCACTCACACACAAGAAGGGGCAAAAGGAACAGGGAGTCACATAGGAAAACATTTACAGAAACATGAAGACAGCAGGAAAGCATAATAGATTAAAGGTGCAAAAACATAAAGGGAGAAGCATAACAGACATAGTGAAGAATGCAAGACAGAAGGAGAGAAGTAAACACATAGTTAGAGGCTGTTATTTAACTTAGAGGAGACATACCAGTTGCAATTTTCTTTTTTTAGAACAGCAAAATAACAATAGCAGATAAGCAGGTAAACAGCCAGTGAGTCAGTAGGAGCAAATTCAGAAAACTTCAGCAAATACTTGAGAGTTCAGAGGAATTCCATAGTATTTCCACAGTAAGGAGAAAAGGGAGCAGGGTGCTCAAAGAAAACAGTAGTAGAGAAAGTAGTAGAGAGAGTAGTAAAAGTATATTTTGGAAGAGGGGGTTGTGTGTTGTTATGCAGAATATGTAGGAAGAACTGTTGTTTAGTGTTGAAAGGTTGCCTCCTTTTATAGTGCAAAAACGAGTAAACAAAGGCAAGGAAATAACACTTCAGCCAGTCACATAAAGAACTCCCTTAGTTTAAGGGATTTGATTTCAAACGGCATGAGTAATTAAGGAAAGGAAAAATAATTAAAACCTTTCTAGCAATAAAACAAGGGATAAGTACATAGAGATTATTTAAGGCAAGGATCTCATGGTACACGGTTTTGTGAGAATAAGGAAAGTAAATCAATCAAACGGCCAGAAATTTAAAAATCTTTGAATGAACTTAGTCAGAAAAGGGGGGGAAAAGGTTTGATTGTAAAATCAGTAATAATCAATCGAGCCTTAGTAAACGGAGATTGGGATCAATCACGAGTTGGCAGAATCGTTTCGAAAGAAAAACACTTGCATATAAAGCATACCAGTATCAAACAAAGAGAGAGGACAGGCATAGGAAGTTTCAAATCACAAGCAGAAGAATTCTAATTTAATTTTAAACTCGGCATGAGTTCGAGTGAGCCCGGGGTTTTAGAGTAGAACCCTAGAACCAAAAACTCGCAAAAAATCCCAAACATAGGGTTTCAGCTCGAGTGGGATACAGAAAAGAGAAGGCAAGCCCTCACAACAAAACATAGAGAACTCTTTCAGTGTTTCATGACAAAGCACACAGATACACATAGCAAATCTGAAACAGTAGAGTGAAAAATTGTAAAGAACAAGTTTAAGAGAAAGCTCAGAACTCAAATAAGTTCAGAAGAGAAGAGATGTGACATAGAACTTAGGAAGTAGTAAAAACACAAGTTCAGAAACCCAAACGAATCCAGTAAAGGCAAACAATCTCAGTAGGAGAAATAGTAAAATAACATGCGAGGTAGACATGTAAGCATACTTGTAGAAAAACCAGTAGAAGCAATAATAGAGCAAAGATAGGGAAACATGCATATTAACGGCAAATCAAGCAAAAACACATAAGACATGACATGAACAGATAGATTCGCCTAAAGAAAGAAGAAGAAGAAGAAGAAGAAGAAGAAGAGTCATTTTTTAAGATTTTAAAAACCCTAAATTGAACAGACTAATAAAAATAGGGAAAAGTATCCAGAAATTGAGTAGAACACAGATCTATCACAGATCTAAGAAAACAAAGGAAGAAAGAACCTCGAATAAGCCCTTTTTAGGGTTTCTTAGAAACCCTAGGAACGAGAAGGCTTGGAAAGATCTGGTCTTGAACAAGTCTGGACCACGGTTGGCCCCTTCAAAGCTCGAACATGCTGGAGCGGAGCTGGAGAAACCAAAAGAACTCAGATCGGCTGAGGATCTGAATAGGCTTTGTTGAAATCGAGCCTCAAAACCTCGAACAACCACGATTTGGGGGTGAATGGAAGAGGGTACAGGCCGTCCATGGCCTGGGAAGCCATGGACGCCGGTGGATTTGGTTGGAGAGGACGTTAATAACGGCTAGGGTTTCGAGTGTTAGAGAGAGTCTGAGAGATGAGGGAGTTTGAGGGCGGCTATTTGGATAGAATGAATTAGGGTTGGGGTAGTTGTGAAATTAAAAAGGAAAGGAGAAATGGTGGTCGTTGATCAAAATGATCAATGACCTAGATTGAATGGGGCGACCGGGCGGGTTAGGTGAATTGGGTTTGGGGCAGGTCCAAATCAAAAAGTGGGTCATTTAATTGGGTGTAATTGAGGTGCAATTTGGGCTAAAATTGCAATGAAATAGGGCCAGGTTTCAAATAGCCAATTTCTCCCTTTTTTAATTTATAAAAATAATAAAAAAAATTCTGAAACAAATTGCAGGTACTAAATTAATAAATAATACACAAATATTAAATTAAAAATACTAAAAATAATTTTATAATTATAAAATGCTATTAATTACAACATAGGCTATAATTGCAATTATATGCAATTAGTTTTAAAAAATACCAAATTAATTTATAAAAATATGCAAAAATCACCTTAATTGTATTTTGGTGTAAATAAGGATGAAATAAGTTACTCACAAAAAATAATAATTTTGGGAATAATTTTGGATTTTGTACTGTTAAAATAGACAATAAATTAATTTTAAAAATCTTAAAAATTGGGGGGAAACCCCCAAAACATTTGGGCATGCTCGTATATGCATATACATGCTATTTGGAAAGTATTTGGGTATAAAAATATATAGAAAAAATTGGGTATCAACAATAGAGAACATGTTTGAGCAAATGATGAAGAAGAATAATGACTCTGATGCTCAATTGGCCTCCTATAACACTTCAATCCGTAACTTGGAAGTACAACTCGGGCAAATTTCGCTATCTCTCAACACTCGCCCAAAGGGTGCTCTACCAAGTGATACGGTAGTAAACCCCAAGGGTGGGCATAATTATCATGTGATGGCAGTGACCACGAGAAGTGGAAGAGGCGGTGATGTGCAAGCCTCAAGAGGAAATCGAGTCGTGATTGATGAAGAAGAGTTGCAAAATGATTAGATCCCGTTGGTAGTTGAGGATATTGTTAAACCAAATTCAATTGATGATGTGAGAATTGAAATCAATGAGGGTGAGGAGGATACTCAAGAGGCCGTGAACCCGTATAGGGAACACGTCATTGATATGCCCGAACTAGCGGTGCCAAAAGCCAAGGCACCCTTGCCTAGACCTCCTCCGCCATATCCTCAAAGGTTGGCCAAGCAAAAAGGTGACAACTAGTTTAAAAAATTCATTGANAAAAAAGAGATCGATTGAGTGTGAGACAATTAAGATGGCGCACCAAGTGAGTTCTATTGTACACTCCATGGCTCCAAATCTAGAGGATCCCGGAGCATTCACAATACCATGTACCATTGGAAGTGCCGATTTCGCAAAAGCCCTATGTGATTTGGGGGCAAGTATCAATCTCATGCCATATTCGGTTTTCAAGACTTTGGGTATCGGAAAACCTCGTCCAACCTCCATGAGGCTTCAAATGGCGGACCAGTCAATGAAGCAACCTTTGGGAATTATTGATGATGTCCTTGTTCGTGTTGATAAGTTCATATTGCCGGCCGATTTCGTGATTTTGGATTGCGAAGTGGATTTCAAGGTGCCTATAATTCTTGGAAGGCCTTTCCTAGCTACGGGGAAGGCCTTGGTTGATGTGGAAGCGGGAGAATTGACCTTCCGTGTTGGAGATGAAAAGGTGGTATTCCATGTGTGCAAGTCTATGAGGCAACCAAATAGCACCGAAGTGTGCTCATTTGTTGACATTGTCACGGTAGTGATAGTGGATGACACAAGCGCAATGATTAATGTTGAAGATCCACTTGAAGCGGTACTTTTAAACATGGAGGCTAATGATGATTCCGGGAGAATTGAATGTGTAAAAGCTTTGCATGGTATGGGCTCGTACTCTTATGAGCCTAGGAAGTTATCATTGGACCTTGAGAATCGAAAAACTCCCCCAACTAAGCCATCTATTGAGGAGCCGCCGGTGTTGGAGTTGAAACCACTTCCTCCTCACCTCAGGTATGTATACTTGGGTCCTAATTTCACTTTTCCTGTTATTCTTTCGTCTTGCTTAACTAACTTGCAGGTTAACGCCACTTTGGCGGTGCTACAAAAGCACAAGCATGCGATTGGATGGACCTTGGCGGATATTCGGGGTATAAGCCCCGCTTTTTGCATGCACAAGATAATATTGGAGGAGGATGCAAGGCCGTATCTTAAACACCAAAGAAGATTGAATGAAGCTATGCAAGAGGTAGTGAAGAAAGAGGTTATCAAGTGGTTGGATGCCAGTGTGGTCTACCCAATCTCGGATAGTTCATGGACCTCTCCGGTCCAATGTGTGCCAAAGAAGGGGGTATGACGGTCGTCACAAATGCCAACAATGAATTGATTCCTACCCGTACGGTCACGGGTTGGAGAGTGTGCATGGATTATAGAAATCTCAACAAGGTCACCAGAAAAGATCATTTCCCCTACCATTCTTGGACCAAATGCTTGATCGGTTAGCGGGACGGGCTTATTATTGCTTCCTTGATGGCTATTCGGGGTACAATCAAATTCTCATTGCCCCGAAAGATCAAGAAAAGACAACCTTTACATATCCGTATGGCACATTCGCTTTCTCAAGAATGCCATTTGGACTTTGTAATGCTCCGGCAACCTTCCAAAGATGTATGATGTCAATCTTCACCGACATGGTGGAGGATATTCTGGAGGTCTTTATGGACAATTTTAGTGTGGTGGGGGACTCATTTGAAGAATGCCTAATGAACTTGGACAAAGTGTTGAAAAGATGTGAAGAAACCAATCTTGTACTAAACTGGGAGAAATGTCACTTTATGGTTCAAGAGGGTATTGTATTGGGGCACAAAATCTCAAGGCATAGAATTGAAGTCGATAAGGCAAAAATAGAGGTCATTTCAAGGCTCCCTCCCCCTACTTTTGTCAAAGGGGTGAGGAGTTTTTTGGGCCACGCCGGGTTTTACAGGCGATTCATTAAAGACTTCTCAAAAATTATGAACCCGCTTTGTAAATTATTGGAAAAGGATGCAAAGGTTATCTTCGGTGAGAGGTGTATGGAATCTTTTGAGTTATTGAAACAAAAGTTGACCACTACTCCTATAATAACCGCACCTAATTGGGAATTGCCTTTTGAACTTATGTGTGACGCGAGTGATGTCGCGGTAGGTACGGTGCTTGGCGAAAGACTCAACAAGATGTTCCACCCGGTGTACTACTCAAGCAAGACATGAATGAAGCTCAAAGAAACTATACAATCACCGAAAAGGAGTTGCTAGCTATTGTGTTCGCCATGGAAAAGTTCCGACCATACCTTATGGGGGCCAAGATAATTATCCATACCGATCACGCCTCCCTTAGGTACTTAATGACAAAGAAAGATTAAAAGGCGAGGTTGATGAGATGGGTGCTACTTTTTCAGGAATTTGATCTAGAAATTATGGACCGAAAAGGAAGTGAAAATCAAGTGGCCGACCACTTGTCCCGTTTGGAGGAAGAAGGGAGGTTGTCCGACAGTCTTGAGATAAATGATGCTTTCCCGGATGAACAACTCCTTGCGGTGTCTATGCATAATATGTCGTGGTTTGCCAATGTGGCCAATTATATTGTGACCGGTATAGTTCTGTATGAGCTCTCTTCTAACCAAAGGAAGAAGCTTAAGCGGGATAGCTTGGATTACTGTTGGGATGAGCCCTACTTGTTTAAAATTTGCACCGATGGTGTGATTTGCCGATGTGTCCCGGAAGAAGAACAATTGAGTATTTTGGAGGCTTGTCATTCCTCTCCTTATGGTGGCCATCATGGCGGGGTGAAAACAGCTTCTAAGGTGCTTAGTTGCGGTTTCTATTGGCCTTCTTTGTTCAAAGATGCCGGTGACTTTGTGAAAAGATGTGATGAATGCCAACGTGCCGGAGGGATTTTGAAGAAAGATGAGATGCCCCTTAACACAATTCTAGAGGTTGACATTTTTTATGTTTGGGGGATAGACTTTACGGGACCATTCGTAAGTTCTTGTGGCAACACCTACATCTTGGTAGTGGTGGATTATGTGTCGAAATGGGTTGAGGCCATATCTTTGCCAAATAATGAAGCTCGAAGTGTGGTGGCGTTCTTGAAAAAGAGTATCTTCACGAGATTTGGTACTCCACGTGCCATCATCAGTGACGGGGTTTCTCATTTTTGCAACCGGGCTTTTGACTATTTGCTAGCCAAGTATGGGGTAACTCACACGGTGACCACTCTTTATCATCCTCAAGCAAGTGGCCAAGTTGAGGTTTCTAACCGAGAGATCAAGAGTATTTTGTCCAAGACTGTCAATGCAAATAGGACCGACTGGTCGAAGAAATTGGATGATGCTCTTTGGGCTTATCGTACAGCTTTCAAGACCCCGATTGGTATGTCACCGTACCGGTTGGTGTTTGGGAAGGCTTGTCATCTTCCGGTGGAATTGGAGCATAAGGTCATGTGGGCCTTGAGAAAGTTGAACTTAGAGTGGGACATAGCTGCTAATCCCCGGGTTGAACAATTGAATAAACTTGATGAATTTAGATTCCATGCTTACTCCAGCTCGTCCTTGTACAAGGACAAGATGAATTACCTTCACGACAAGTATGCCCGAGGGAAGGAATTCAAAGTTGGTGACATGGTTCTTCTTTTCAACTCTCGGTTAAGGTTGTTTCCGGGAAAGCTAAAGTCTAAGTGGAGCGGTCCATTTGAAGTGGTTGGTGTAACTCCCTTTGGTTCCATTGATCTCAAAAATAAGAATGGTGAAGTTTTTCGGGTCAATGGGCATCATGTCAAGCATTACTTGGGAAAGTTTGATGACAGCCACGTGGTGGCACTCCTTCATTTGAAGTGATGGTGATGGTAACATGCGTCGTGCCGCGACGTTAAATTAGGCGCTTCTTGGGAGGCAACCCATGTCTTTTTCTTTCTTTTTTTGGTTGTAGAGTAGGATTTTTGAGCTGATAGTTTGTGAAGTATTGCAGGGATAATGTTGAACCAGTGCAGGTCAAAACAGTGCAAAATGAGCAGTCTCTGAAGTTTGTCCACGCGGCAGCGCACCACAGCAGTACTGTCCGCGTGGGCTTGAGCAGTTGTGTGTCAAGTCCTAGATGAATCAACGTGGTCCGCGTACATTTGTTTGCGGTCCGCGTTTGAAAACTCAAAATTTGCAACTCTCTGAAGTTTTGCCACGCGTCCGCGCACCAAAACAGTGTGGTCCGCGTGGCTTAAGCAACAATTTGTGAAGGATGGTATATCCAGCGCGGTCCGCGGCCATTTCTGTGCGGCCGCGCTGGTAAGTAAGTCGTGGGTCCCAGGATCCTTCTATAAATAGAGGCCTGGGGCCTCATTTGAACCTTTTCGCAAAAATTGTCACTGAAGCTCAAATTTTTACTGTTCATCACCATACTTGTGCACTAAGTCAAAATCATTCCCTGGTAACAATTCTTGCCCATTTCATTCATAGTATAATGTTCTTTGTTTCTTTTAATTGCTTCCCATTAGTATAACTTCTTATTTCTTCTCTTTCTCCTTAGTTTTAACTATTAGATTAGATTTGCTGTGTTTTACCTTAAGCAAAAAGGGCATGAATTCAAGTTAAATAATTGAGTAGGGACACTTAGAACCCAAAAATTTTAACAAAAATTATAATTAATTGCAAAAATCTACTCAGTTAATTTTCAGACCTACGCGGACGCGCACCCTTGATGTGCGGTCCGCGTCATACCTACGCGGCCGCGGTCCAAATAAGTGCGGACCGCGTCGGTAGATTCAGAGAGTTTCATCCTGGGGCGATTGCAATGCACGGTCCGCGACCCACTTTTGTGCAGTCCGCGCCGAACCGATGCGGCTGCGGTCCAAATTAGTGCGGTCCACGTCGGTAAGTTCAAAGAAGGGTGTGTTTGGAAAATCTCAAGCGCGGACCGTGCTCCAATTTTACGTGATCTGCGCTCCATCAGCACGGCCGCGTGACTCTTTTGAGCGGTCCGTGCCCCTCTATCTGTGTCACCATGTCTGCAGCTCTTGAACTTAACTGTTTTGTCTAATTCATCTCATATACTTCTACTAATAATGTTAGACATGTATTACTTGCAGATAATGGTCAAACAGCATGGGGGCAAAGAAAAACAACCCGGGAGAGGTGGTTCCTCCCGATGGGGTAAAGGCAAGCGGATGGTCAAACTCACTCCCCAGGTTCGGGAGAATATAAAAAAGACCCGGAAGCTAATACGGGCAGCTGACAGAGCGGCTTCGCACTCTACAGGGAGTGAATATGCTCCATCCGGGGACATCACTTTAGAGCCTGCCCCCACCCATGCTTCCACATCATTCCAGCTGCGTGATTCTCCTTCTACTGATCATGGTGATGCAGCTACCTCCAAGAAACCAATGAATGTAGCTGCGTGATTCCAGAGAAAGTGGAACTTTTGATCTCAATTCCAGCCGAACTAGCTTTGACATAATGCGTGCAGAGAGCTAGAATTTCAAGATTCATCTCCTTATCACCTGATCAAGAAACCGGCCTGCGAGAATATTTCATAGTCTGTTACATCGAGGGCATCAAGTTTCAATCTAAATTCAATAGGGGGAGCAAGTCAAGAATCAAGACAGGAGTCCAGATGGCATTTAGATTGGAATTTTGTTACTCTTAGATTTTAAGAATATGTAATTTCCTTTTCATTTTGATGTAATAGTAGGAACTGCGGATCGGAACCTCGACGGAACCTGAATGGACTCTCCATCTAAGTATACTCCATCACTCTTCTTTCTACTTAAATTATACGTGACCTGATTCCCTTTTAACCCGAGATATGTAGGCTGCCTAAAACCAAGGCTCGGTCGCATTAATTCCTTTTATCCTTTTTACCTTTTTAAATAACAGTGATGTCAAAAATTAGTCACCGTGTTCATTTTCTTTGCCTGAAAACTCTTCATGTTTCCAAGCAAAGAGGGGCATGCTGTGAACAACTAATTTTGACTACACCCAAATTCTATACTATTTTAGTATAAATATCTCTTTAAGGTCTAATCTTAACAAAAGAAAGCTACAAAAATAATAACATTCTTAAGGTATGAATTTTCTTATATATATATACATATGTATATGGTTTCTTTTAATTAGAATTATAATAAATAAGTTAGCTTTAGTATTTTTCTTAGTATAATTTAAACTATAATGTACATATTTAATTTTCTTATGTATATAATATTTAAGTATAAAGTAGCTAACTAATATTTTTAACTGTGCATTTTACTTTCTAATTTCTTCATTAATAAAGAATAAGTTATTAAACAAAAAATAAAATAAATAAGAAAACTAACTCAACAAATTAATGAAAAGCAAAAAAATAATAAATAAATAAATAAATAAAACGAAAAATAAATAATATAACAAAAAAAAGGGATAAATCTTGAAAGATTCAAAAAAAAATTATCCTAACTACTCACCATCAACTTCTCAACCCCATTCTCCCACTCCCACTCCAACTCCAATTCTAACTCCTTGGCACATGATCACATATCACCAACTTTCTCCTTTATAAAAGGGACATATCACAACGAGAGGATGGTCAGAGATTGAGGGGGAAAAGAAAAACTTCTAAAAATTTATTCTCAATCAGTTTTAGGAACTAAAACATTAAGGTTCGGTCTTTAGTGCTTTTGGATCCAAAACACATCACTGTTTTCTAATTTTGTTGAGTTTTGGCGTCCGATTGCTACGATGCTATTGCTGGTTCATTTGATTGGAGTTTGTTTGCTGAGTTTGGTGCTCGGTTACTCTCCTTCTATTTTCGTGAAACTAAGTATTTCCCTCAAGCTTTGTAATCATAATTCGAGATTGAATTAAAATGACATGATTTGTATTACCATGTTAGTTATTTAATTTGTTTGGGTCCATGTTTAAGCGCATGTTATTGGATACAAAGCTGGAATACATGTCATGAACCTTTAAAGTTTATTCTAAAGCTTCGAATAATAAAATAAAGTGTAGTTATGGTTTCATATAGTTACTGTTTCTAGCCTATAGTTCTATATAGTTTCCATGTAGTTATAATTATAGACAAAAAATCATTTTTTTTAAAATATATACAAACATTTAGAGCTTAGATGTTTTGCTGTTGGAAAAGACAATTTCCTTTCTTGGATTTGACCGATGTTTGTCCCGATTTAAAAGTTTGGTTTGAAAGAAATTACATTCTAAAAGATCCAAACTTTTCAGTGCTCTTTTACATAAATGTGCTTGAAGCATTAGTTAAAATTTGGAAATAGAACTTTCAAATTCACGCAGTTCTTGAATTGTTTGGTAATGTATTTTTTAAAAAAATATTTTAATGTCTTAGTTTGTTCTATTTTATTTTATTTCTCCAGTGCATGATGAAATCTTTAGTTACGTGTTAGCCTTTGTTAGTTTTAATAAGTATATAATTTTAGCGATTGAAAGTTTTGAATCCTTTTGTTTGATTAATTTATTTAGAATTTGGGCTAATGTAAATAATAAAAGGATCATATGCGCATTCTCGCGTTTTGATACCTTTCAGATTAAAATAATTATATTTTAATCATATGTCGATTCCGTACCTTGGTTCAATATCTACCATCAAAGAAATACCTTGTGTGTATTCTGCATCTAGGTTAAAATAATTAATAAAAATATAATAAATTAATTAAGTGGTAATAGGCAAATCATAATCAATAAAAATACAAAAATAGTCAAGAACTGATTTAAGCCTTACATTAGCCAATAAAAGCGACCGTGCTAGAACCACGGGACTCGAGGGGTGCCTTACACCTTCCCCTCGGTCAATAGAATTTCTTACTCAGTCTTCTGTCTTCGCAGACCATAAATAAGAGTCAAACCTTCCTTTTGAAATGGGATTCAAATAAAAGGTGACTTGGAACACCAAAACTCAATTTCAAGTGGCGACTCTAAATAATAAATAATCCTTTTTCAGAACGTCATTTCAATTGGAAAAACTCTTCTAACTCAACCTCATAATAAGGATTGTGTGGGAAAAAAGAGGTGTAACACTTATGTTTGTCACTTACTATGAACTTGCTATCCTAAGTCCCTATTCCCTCAATGTGATTATGCTCTTTCTGACTAGCCTGTGATCATGCCAGTATCAGCCATTGTTGTGCATGTCCAACTAGTCCTACGACCCTTAATGGGGTTATATGTTCACACTCAGATGTATGTGTGTCCCAAACCCCTTTACCCATTTGTATGACTGTGATTCTGTGTGTGATCCCATCTTGGAAATTTGAGTTTCATTTACAACTGATTTCAATCACCTCTGTCACTAATAGTTTTCAAAATGGACTATCAGTCTAGCTTTTTTTTTAAAAATAAATCTCAATCAACATGTGTTCTGCACTTTCATTATACCTCTAGAATCTAGGTTTTGCCCCTCTTGTGTGAGCCTTGCCTTGGGGTCCCTAAGCTCCCTCTGAACTTGAATACATAAGGGTCGTCCCTTCCACACTGCACTCATTCTATTTGATTATGCAAATCTGGGTGTGAGCACTACCCAGGATCCCCTGATGCCCTTAGGGAACTCTGACATACCCAGATATGAGAAAGGCTTTGAAATATTGGCTTTTGGGGTGGTTAATTACATAACCCAGAGAGGAAGTCAAGATCATGATTCATTTGGTTTTCATTTCTTATTCTGCACTTCTTTTGTAATTCAATCATTTGGTCTATAATAATTTGTAAATATTATGGGGTTAGCTAGTGAAAAGGGATGGGGAATATGCATGTTTTAGCTATTAAAAGGGTAGAAAATATGTTACTAGGTTTACATTCCTACTTGCGCAATAGAATCCATGCTTAGGACTCATTTCATGCATTGGATATCATGTTCCTTAGGATTTACACTTATCATTTTTCAGCATGTCCATTTCACCATCATACCACTTAGCAATTCCTGCGTTAAATATATTAATAATCGGTATTTCTGCAATCATGTTCCTACTGCCATGTACACTTAGAGATCCTGTTTTAGGCTACGCAACATTAACAGATATATCATCTCTGCATGCCCTAGCAACTATAATATTTTTGCATATAGAAATCCTGTTTAGGATTCTGCATATATACATCATTCTGCACCTCTTTTCATTTAGATACCATGTCTTTAGGATCTCACTTATATTCGCTTAAGCACACTTAGGCTAATTACGAATGCATGAAAAGGAATAAAATAATTTCATTTAATCTTTACAACTAATTGGCCATAATTTATATGTGCTGAACACCTAGAATAACATGTTTAGGTAATAACAATAGTCTCCAGTTGTTAGTAATCCTGAATAGCTACTGAATCATGTTCACGCCTAGGCAATCCTTAGGTAATTACTTAAATAAAACTGGAACTGCCTCTGTTTAATTATCAATTGCTACAACTAGTAGACATGCCTGATTTAGACTTCTTTTCTAAGTTATATGATGAATCTGGTTCTGACTCAAACACCCTGCTTTAGGATTTAAAATTCAGACCTTAACTATTTTTAAGTCATTCTGCTTATATGCATTATTTGCGTAGGTATACATGAGTCTTTTAGTTGTTTATATGTTTCCCCTCTAAGTGTAGTTCTACATGTTTTGTATTTCGCCTTAGCATTTTACCTTTAAACCTAAGAGTCAGCTTAGAACCTCCTTCTTATAGAAATTGTAGTCCTAAATTCCTCCTGGACTGATAGGAATGGACGAGTAACAACATGCAATAGAGGTCGAGATCAATCCTCGCTTTAATACCTTCACGAGGCGGGAAGGGTAGATATGGATATGATGACTAGTGCGCTAATACCACGTGTAGCCCCTCTTTTAAGGAGTGATTACCGGGTATTACATTGATGTGATCCATATTACAAACAAACTTAGGACCCCCTTTTCATTCACAAACATGCTTAGATTGTAACTCTTTTCAGAACTTTGCTTTTATTTTTTTTCAAACACTTGTGTATTTAAATTTAAAATCCCATATTATTTCAGCCTTATTTGTTTAGTTGTTAATTGCACAAATTCACAAAAAACTATCTGGCCGGGAACCATACTAGTGGATCCTGAGGGGTGCCTAACACTTTTCTCTTGGGATAATTTCAAGCCCTTACCCTATATCTGGTTATCAAATGTAGTTGTAGTTGAGCCTCATAGGTGCCCTAACGTACCTTAAAAATCGTTAGGTGGCGACTCTTCAAAATACCCAATTCCCAAAAAATGAGTCTTTACACCGATGAATGTCGAAACCCGTACTCCACCTCGACGAAAGGGGAAGAAAAAAGTGTGTCACTTGCCTTATATATCAAAGGATGGCTCTATCTATTTATCTATATATCTATCTATCTATACATACATACATACATGCATACATACATACATGTATGTATGTATGTATGATTCTCTATCTAATATATTCATCTTATTCTTTTTCTTAATCAATCTATTTATGAAATTCATTATTCCTCCAAATAGACAAGAGTGGTTGTTCTGATGGTAAGCAACTTCCACTTCCAACCAAGAGGTTGTGAGTTCAAGTCTCCCCAAGAGCAAGGTAGGAAGTTCTTGGAGGGAAGGATGCCGAGGATCTATTTGGAAACAGCCTCTCTATACTGGGTTGTTGTTGTATTATTCCTCCAAATAATAATACTATACTCGAAACCAATATCAAAGAGATTATTTAAGCTGGATTAGATATTACAAAATTTAATTAATTGATTTTGACTCAAATTATATTAAAAAAGTAGGTTAGGCTCAATCAAACTGGAATGGATTCAATCCAGAGGTCAAGATCTCACACATTCATGCAACATCCTACTCTCGTAATCAAAATAATGTACAAAATCAACTTAATACATTGGACATGTAAACCTAGGACTAAAAATTTAGACTTCATCAAAATATCTCCTAGTAGGTTTGTGGTAAGACCACCCACAATGTCATTCTAGTTCAACCTCAAACTTAAAACACTCCCAATTCAAGTTGGCACTGGAACAGAAAACGACAGCGTAAAGGGGACTCGGAAACCACGTCTTATAGCTCCCAAAGTCCTCGCTCTCACGAGTATTCTTCATCTATCCAGATTCTACAACCCCCTTTCAATGTTTTCTCCAATTTTACCTACGTATTTATAACACCCTTAAGCATATTTTAATTTACAAATTTTCACATAGCAAGTAGTTATATCACAAGTCCTCTTTAATCATGCCTACAGCTTGTTAATCCAGCTGCTTTTGTCTCAATCTCTAGCTTCTCCCAAATCATCAATTTTCACACCCATAAATACTTCAAAACTATCAATTTTTTTTCGAATTCTTGTTATTTATTGTTGAAATCATGGCGACTACTAAACCACAGAGAACGCCGGCGGAGATCGAGGACATAATACTTCGGAAAATCCTCCTCGTAACCCTAGTTGATTCAATGGAAAACGATACACGTGTCGTGTATTTAGAGATGACGGCGGCGGAGATTTTAAGCGAGGGAAAAGAATTAAGGTTATCTAGGGATTTAATGGAGCGGGTTTTAATCGATCGACTTTCAGGTAATTTTGTATCGGCTGAACCCCCTTTTCAGTATTTAATCAACTGTTTCCGTAGGGCCCACGAAGAGGGCAAGAAAATTGCATCGATGAAGGATAAAAACGTCAGGTCTGAGATGGAATTAGTGGTTAAACAAGTTAAGAAGCTTGCGGTTTCTTATTGTAGGATACATTTAGGGAATCCTGATATGTTTCCTAATTGGGATACAGTGAAATCGAGTGTTTCTCCTTTGCTTCCTTTGGTGTTTTCAGAGGTTTCAAGCTCTGTGGATGCGTTTGGTGGGGGTGGGGGTAGTGGGGGAGTGACATGTCCACCTGGGTTTTTGGATGAGTTGTTTAAAGAAGGGGATTTTGATAGTATGGACCCAATTTTAAAGCAGTTGTATGAGGATTTAAGAGGGACCGTGTTAAAGGTTTCAGCTTTGGGTAATTTTCAGCAGCCACTTAGAGCTTTATTGTACTTGGTTAAGTATCCGGTGGGTGCAAAGTCATTGGTGAATCATCCTTGGTGGATTCCTAAGAGTGTGTATTTGAATGGAAGGGTTATTGAGATGACAAGTATTTTGGGTCCTTTCTTTCATGTCAGTGCTTTGCCTGATAATACAATCTTTAAGAGTCAGCCGGATGTTGGGTGAGTAAAATTTTGTATTTTGTCTCTTTTAATTGTATCCTGAATAAGTGTTTTTCCTGACTTATACACTAATGAAAAATTATATGGCATTATAAAATGGATTAAAAATAACAGATGCTGCAGCCTTTCGTACTTGTTCAATCCCTGTTATCATGCTTGTTTCTGCAAGAAGGGTGTAGGCTAACGTGTGAAAAAGAAAGTCATTTTTGATAATGTCAAAGTATTATTGATTGATAAGATCACTAAGGAGGTGTTGCATAAGTTTGCAAGTTGTATAGGAGACTAAGGCTTCATTTGTTTTTATTAAGATTAAGATGTCTGAATCTTAATACACATCTGGATATTAATATGTGTATTAAGATTAAAACATCTGAATTTGAATACATATATGAAGAATCTTAAGATGTTGTATCAAGATCTGAATACTGAATAATTAAGATTGTTTGTTTTCTCTACATCTGAATGTGTAGATGTTATCTTTATTTAAGAATTAATAATATAAATTCAAATCAAATAATACTAATTAATTTTAAACTATATTAATAAAATATTTTTTAAAATTTACATGGTGGTTGGTGGTAATAATGGCTAATAGTAGTGGTTGTGGGTGCCGACTGGGTAGTATCTTGTGGTGGTATTGGTTGATAGTGGCAATTATGTGTGGTAGATGGTGGAAGACAATAGTAGTTAATGGTGGCGTTTGATGGTGGTGGTGACTGATAACGATGATGATGAGTTGATAGCGGTGATTGGTGATTGTTGTGGTAATGGTGACTGTTGGTTATGGTTGTAAATGATGGCTAGTGGTAGTGACAATTGATATTCATGCTTGGCAACGGTGGTGGTTGTGGCTGAGGATGGCGGTAATAGGTGGTGGGTAGTGGGTGGTTGTAGTCTATAATTGCAGGGGACAATGATAGTAGTGGTGATGGTGATTAGTGTAATAGTGTAGGAGTAACAATGAAATATCATTTTTACAAAAATTCTTGAACTTATAACATTTTAATGATTTTAAGACTCTGCTAATAGATATTAATCATTAATATCTATTCAGACAATCAGATTCATTAAGTGATTGTAAAATTGGAAAAACAATCTTAACGGTTAATCTAAATGATTAAGATTCAGATCTGAAAAAACAAATGCACTTATTGACTGAGATCTGAATGATTAAGATCTGAATGATTAAGATTCAGACCTCTATTAAGTGCAAACAAAAGAGGCCTAAGCTATCTAACAGGAGAAAGTAAGTTGTTACTGTTACAGTTCATTCTCTGAAGTTCAAAGAGCTAGGAAGAAGCATTTCTCTAGCCTCTTATATTGAAAAGGTTGATTCTTTTGACACCGTCAAGCTAGTATATGATTATGTTTGTTATCGGTGACTTAGTCTATGCATATCTCTCATTCTCTAACTGAAAAGTTAGGATGGGTCGCTATTTAGTGTTCTAGGTGAGCAAAGATAGTTCCTTTTGCATTGACATATTCTCTGTTGAAGACCTTTATTTATCTCCAAAGGACTGATAGATTGTTTTACTTGTGTTGGACACCAGCCAGCAGTGTTTCTCGGAATCGGCAACACGGCGTCCTGCTGATCTCCTGTCTTCTTTCACAACAATCAAAACTGTTATGAATAACTTGTATGATGGCTTGGCAGAAGTCCTTATGTCTCTTCTGAAAAATACATCCATTCGTGAAAATGTCCTTGAATATCTGGCAGCAGTTATAAACAAAAATTCCTCAAGGGCTCATTTACAGGTAAGCTTCAGTCCATTTCACACTATATAGCACTAAAATGTAAAACAGACCCGTAAAGTATGCATCTGTTGGCTCTGTGGTGGATACTTCATTTGTACTCGTACCTTTTCCCTCTGCTTTGTGCGAATTGTAGTTTTGTTTTTTGGGTTCTGTGTTCATCTACTCTGCCCTCACTCCAAAATTTTATGTTTGCAGGTTGATCCATTATCTTGTGCTAGTTCAGGCATGTTTGTAAATCTCAGTGCTGTTATGCTTCGGCTCTGTGAACCTTTCTTAGACGCCAATTTGACGAAAAGGGACAAGATTGATCCCCAATATGTGTTTTCTAGCACCCGTCTGGAACTGAGGTGAAATTTTCTTCTTTTCCATGTTCTCCCCTTTTCATCTGCATACATGTTTGTTCCTTTAACATTGCCTATGATCCATATCAGGGGATTGACTGCTCTGCATGCATCATCAGAAGAAGTTTCTGAATGGATAAATCAAAATAATCCAGGGAAAGTTGACGTCTCTAAAGAAGGCAGTGATGGAGAAAATCGGCTGTTGACATCTCAGGAAGCTACAAGCTCCGGTAATGATTCTGGTGGACCTTCTATTCTCCACAATAGCAGGCCAATATCAAGTAGTAGTGAAAAAGCAAAATACCCCTTCATATGTGAATGCTTCTTCATGACTGCAAGGGTGCTCAACCTGGGTCTCCTAAAAGCATTTTCAGATTTTAAGCATCTTGTTCAGGTGAGGAATTAGGACTTGAAGAAAGGAAATACCAAATTATACTTGGTGAAAGAAGGACGTCTTGAACCATATGTAACAGTGGATGAAAGGTTAATGTGATATATTCATGGTGTTTGTACCAATCTAATTATTTAATTATCATGTTTAGGACATTTCAAGATCTGAAGATCATTTGTCTACTATGAAAACCATGCTAGAACAAGCACCCTCACCACAGTTGCAGCAGGAAATATCTCGCTTGGAGAAAGAACTTGAGCTATATTCACAGGAGAAATTGTGCTATGAAGCCCAAATACTGAGGGTATATAAACTTCTCCTTTTGTAATACTAGAAGGATTGTGCAATCTTGAGAATCTGAAGGGATTCTCTTTTTTATAGCTGCTTTTATTAGATTATACTTGATATTATACTTTACTGCTTTTAAGCAAAGCAGCTCCTTATTTTGGTGTTAACTCTTTGTTTCTGTCCTACTTTTTCTTTGCATACATGCTTTGTTTTGGGTAAAATAAAAAATCAACAGTATCCTAGGTATCTGCATTTCCCTATTTATGTTACTTGTATACGGAGTTAAAAGATTGCCTTGTTTTCAGGATGGAGGGCTTCTCCAGCGTGCATTATCCTTCTACAGGTTGATGGTCATTTGGCTGGTCGGCCTTGTTGGTGGTTTTAAGATGCCTTTACCTTCCCCTTGCCCTATGCAGTTTGCTTCTATGCCTGAGCACTTTGTGGAAGATGCCATGGAGCTGCTAATTTTTGCTTCTCGAATTCCTAGAGCTTTGGATGGTGTCTTACTGGTAGGTTTAGTCATGTCTTTTTATGTCAATTCGTATTCTTGTTCTTCATTTGTTCTTTTTTGATATGTTATTCTGTTCTTGCATTACTTAACAGGACGACTTCATGAATTTCATTATCATGTTCATGGCAAGTCCAGAATATATCAGAAACCCTTATCTTAGAGCAAAGATGGTTGAAGTCCTAAACTGTTGGATGCCCCGTAGAAGGTGATTCAATTATATTCACTTGTGATATTGCATTCATTATTTTTACTACTACTCCTCTGTTCCACTTTGTTTGGCACTATTTACTTATTAGTCAGTTGCAAAAAAGAGAGCTACTTCCTATCATTAATGAAGCTTTTTATAGCCACACAAAAGCTATGGCATGTTGAAGACCACAAGTTTCAAAAGTTTTATACTCGCACAAGTGTTATCCCATATTTAAGACCGCAAGTTTCAAAAGTCTTCCTTTCTTTAATAAAATTTGTGCCAAGTCAAACTATGGCAAACAACGGGGAAGGGAGGGAGTATTTGTTTCTATGCCTGCTGGGAATCTTGTTCCTATCATCTATCTAAGTGATTTTTTTATGCAGCGGCTCGACTGCAACTTCTACTTTGTTTGAGGGACATCAACTCTCTCTGGAGTATCTTGTGAGGAATCTTTTGAAGGTTTATGTCGACATTGAATTTACAGGATCCCACACTCAGGTAATACTTTGGTGTTTTATTTAATAATATGTGCTTTGAGCGAAACCTTTTCTGCAACAACAAACAACAACTATGCCTCAGTCCCAAACAAGTTGTGCTAAGTGCTAACATTATACAAGTGAAAAAAGTTGTTTGCATCCCCTAAAAATTCCTCCAACTAAGGAAGAAGCAATATGTGATACTAGTTCTTTCTTTTCTCATAATTTTATCAGATCCTGACTATAGTCTCATAAGGATCTTGAAATGTGAGCTTATTCCTTCGTCCTGCTTGTGTCATTCATTTTCAAGACTTCAGGTCATTGACCTTTCACTTCATCCTTACCTTCTCAAAGTGGAGATTCTTCAGATCTGGACATAAAAACTATACAGATATATGCTTGTTCTTGAGGGTTGTCAGTAATTTTTCGGGGCGTTAAAAGAATTAATCTTTTCCCGTCATAAAAGAGGTTTCTCGAAGAAAAATTAGTGCGAATGTTAGCACATTTGGAAGAGTCTATTGAAAAGTAGACATATTCCAAGAACTTAGTTTGTAGGTATGGTTCTCCAAGACTGTTGAAATATCTTTAAAGTTTGGCTATTTGGAAAACAGAACTATTTTTACCCAGGTTCTCAAAGTCTGTTTTCTTCATTCTTTAGTGATATTATTGTTTCAGCATGGAGAGGTTTGAATGCTGGCTTAAGTCATCAAATTTTTCTTTTCTTTTTATATTAACCCAAAGGTTTTGGATAATGTTTTCTTGGTTCTCGGGTGATACTTGTTTCAGGATACAAACGTTGAATGCTTTGGTAATATGTCTTCAATTTTTTTAAAAAAGTGGGGTGGCCAGGGATAACACAGTAAAAAGTTGCTGTCTTACAAAAGAAAATATGGTTGATGAATAACCAGTCTGCTCTCTGATTCAGCCTTATTGCCAGAAACAAAAGTTGCTAATTTAGTCAATGGCATTCCATATTGTTCTGTTAGTTGCAGTTTAGTTCATTTGATGGTAGAGACTTCCACTGTGTGCTCTTTAATGGAATGTCTTGTTTGCTGCAGTTCTATGATAAATTTAATATCCGCCACAACATTGCTGAACTACTTGAATATCTTTGGCAAGTTCCAAGTCACAGGAATGCATGGAGACAGGTTGGGAGTTTTTCTCTCTCTTCTTTCGGTATATTTTGCATTCAAGGTTTTATAACACAACCCTTGAACTACTCTTCAATAACGCTCCATCTGTAACCTCAATATTTACAGATTGCCAAGGAGGAGGAGAAGGGTGTTTATTTGAATTTCTTAAACTTCTTGATTAATGATAGCATCTATCTTCTCGATGAAAGTCTTAATAAAATTCTTGAACTAAAAGAGCTGGAAGCTGAAATGTCTAACACAGTGGAATGGGAGCGAAGACCAGCTCAAGAAAGGCAGGAGAGAACTCGCCTGTTCCATTCACAAGAGAATGTCAGTTTTAAATCTTTAAATATTTTGATTTGCTAAAGCTATATTCATAATTTAAGTGAAAGATGCTGGTTGTTTTTAGATAATTCGAATTGATATGAAGTTGGCAAATGAAGATGTGAGCCTGCTAGCATTTACTTCAGAGCAAATTACCGCCCCTTTTCTTCTTCCTGAGATGGTATGTTCACCATTCTATATCATTTCTCTTGGGTTTTTTTTTTTCAAATCGATGAAGCTGTTTTTTTCCCTTCAAATTGGTTATTGTTTTATAATTGGTAAAGCTGTTTTTCCCCCTTAATTTTTCTCGAAATGATTTTTTAGGTTGAGAGAGTTGCTAGCATGTTGAATTACTTTTTACTACAGCTAGTGGGTCCACAAAGAAAATCTCTCAGCTTGAAAGACCCTGAAAAGTATGAGTTTCGTCCGAAAGAGTTGTTGAAACAGGTGAATGAAGTTCTTTGCATATCTTGATATTGCTTGCTATAACTAACAAAGATCAGATGATATTAAGTGTCCCTCAAATTGGAAAACTCCTAATCTTTTACCTTTTGACTGAAGTCTTTGCCTTTATACACTTAAAAAGTAGCAAAGTGCAGCTATGCTTTTCTTATGATTGAAATTGGAAATTAACACGGCAAAAAGATAGAGGTAAAGAAAATATGAAATATGACTGAGCCATGTGATCAAATGCCTGAGGCACACACATCACTATATATATATCTGCCAATTCTCCTTCTCTGACCTTCACGTCTAGTTCCTCTTTTTCCATTTGTTTGCTCTGTACCTACATTGACACCTTTGCCTCATCTCTAACCGGACTTGTTTCTAATATTCCCACGTCCCAATAGGCAAAACCTACTTCTACTTGCACAGTTACTAAGAACACCAAGTGTGAATAGATTATCATATCAAGTTTGGTTAAGAAATGTTTAACTAATGATTTGGAATGTAGTCTCTGAAAAACAAAAGTGTGGGTTGTGAAGTGGAATACTTGGTGTCTGAGATGTCATACCGAGTTTGTGATTATAGAGTAATTATTTTTTTCCGTTCTTCCCAAAATATTCTAACATTGGAATAGTTAGTTGTTTTGGGATTGACCGTTTTGCTGGAAGGATTATGCTCCATGGTGGAAAAAATTAGTTTTTAAAGGAAAATTGATGATTTCTCTTAATGAACTTGTATGTTGGGAAATGACCTTAATAGATGTATCATGTATGTTTATTTCTCTGTGGATGACGACTTGGTGTAGAAATTTAGTTTGCTATAGCCATGATAATATTGGTAGTGTTGTCTGTACAAGAATCTAGAGCAAATAATTTGTTGCATATTAGCAGCAAATATCATTTGCATACAGGGATGTCTTGAGCTCCTTTTTTTCTTTGGATCAAGCAAACAAATTTTCGTTAAATTGACCAAACACCCTTATACAAGAAGTATATACCAAAAAGTAGAAAACCCACAAAATGTCTTGAGCATTTTATTTGCCAAGACTATTATTGTTTTAGCTATATCTAATGTGATTGTTGATGGGGTCTCTGTCCTGAATTTATTCGAAGCTCTGTCTGGTTATTCTTTTGACACAAACCAAGTGTATTTCTGTATTACTTAGCCTTTTTTTCTCAATTAACATTGTCTGGGTAATTTCCTGTTTCATGAAGAGGGCCAGAAACTTTTCTTTTTCTCCTTATTGTTTAGTGTATCCTGTAGTCTCCATATTATTGTTACTAGGATCAGGAGAAGATGAAATTTTACAATTTCTTTTGGTCACATGTGAAGATTGTGAAAATATACGTGCATTTGGCGAGAGGGGATAAGGAAAATATCTTTCCAGCTGCAATTACAAGAGATGGTCGATCGTACAGTGATCAGGTTTTTTACTCTATGTTGCTAATTGTTTTCTTTTCCTTTAAAAAATTTTACTTTCTTCAAATTCATTCTCTGTTTGGACTTCGGCGTGACTAATTGGATTTGCTCCAGATATTTAGTGCTGCAGCTGATGTCCTTAGAAGAATTGGTGAAGATATGAGGATCATTCAAGAGTTCATTGACCTTGGCACAAAAGCCAAGGTTGCAGCCTCAGAAGCAATGGACGCTGAGGCTGCGCTTGGAGACATTCCTGATGAATTCCTTGATCCTATCCAAGTACGTACCTTCTTCTTCTCGAAATCAAATCAAGTATCTTACAATTCTTGCTATATAGATAGCTTCCATAGTCATATTTTTTATTTGGACCAATGGTTTATTCGATTTGCAGTATACTTTGATGAAGGATCCTGTGATTCTTCCCTCTTCAAGAATAACAGTGGACCGACCTGTTATTCAGAGGCACCTTCTTAGTGATAGTGTAAGCCACTAAGTCTATGTTTCTATGTCTTTTATTCCACTAGGAATTATTGTTTTTCACTTGTTTCTACTGGTTTACAGTCGGACCCGTTTAACCGGTCTCATCTAACTGCGGACATGCTGATTCCGGACACTGAGTTGAAGACGAAAATTGAAGAGTTCATTCGGTCCCATGAATTGCAGAAGCATGGGGAAGATTTGAACTTGCAAAACACAAAAACAACAATACAAACAACTGATACTTCAAATTTAATTGAGTAGAGATTTATCTTTTCTGCTTTTACCTGATCATGTGTATATTGGGTTCAAGTGATCAATGGTAGACCTTGGCAAAAACTAGAAAATTGTTTGCTTTTGTTTCTGTATCCGATAGTTCTTCTTTTCCCTCAGGGTCCAATTACTATAGGGAGTTATGAGAATTGATGTTATTAGTTAATCAATGTCTCTCGCGGTCCAGGTGACAACTTTTGGCATGATCAGTTGCCTTTGCGTATGTGACCACCTCAATGTACACAAGGGAATTTGCAAAATGGTATATTAATGTTTTCGTAATTTCATTTTTGGTCCGTTTGATAATGAATGTTGTACATTAAGCATTCTGTCTCCTGATAAAATGATTTATTCATTCTATACTGTCAATGTCAAATTGAACTTTGCCAAGTCCTACCTATAAGGGTAATATCTTTGTTAATTTGGGTACTGGAGTAATTTATCTTTCCGTTTTCCTTTTAGCATATCAGTAATCTTAGGCATTACTGGGGTGGAAGAAATAAATCGAGAAGATTAAAAGAGATGAAGAAAGTATTCAGATGATTGTAAGGCAAACAAAATTCCGCAGCTCCCCGTTTATTATATTGCGTTAAATCACTTCTTTTTCGGCTACACTTTCGGTAGAAGGTGGCTTGGTGGGAGGGCTTCATTGATTAAACCAGCAAATCCCAGAAGCAAAAATAAGAACGCAAGCTAACAGCGTCTCAATTTTTTCTTGAGAGCTATTTCGTCTAAGTAATTAACAAATACATTAAGTAAATCCTTAAAAAATGGACGACATAAAAAAGCAAACTGGTGAAAGTAAAGCTATACATAAGCTGTATCAGAACTACCCAAAAAATGCAAAAGCATGGCTGCTCAGTTATACGACCAGTCAGTCAGCAGCACCGTGTGTCGAATGTCCAGACCTATTACTGAAAATGATTAAAACCCAAACATAAGTCATTCAAAGTCTAAACACAAAGTGAACGTGTGAACTATGTTCCAGTACGACAAGGAAAAGAAGAAGAAAAGAAAAGAGCAAACCAGGAAACAACAAATATAGTCATATTTGAAAAAAAATGTTAATCACTTGTGTAGGTAAATATACCTGTGAAGTTTCCACGTGCAAATAGACTAAAACAACTTCCTTCAGGAAACTAGTTTGACCAGTTTTTCACAGCTTTGATGTAAGCTGAGGTATCTTTCTTTTTGCATATTCATGAGCAATCCTAATTGCATTATTGCTGTGGCGCAAAGTGAACTCTGCCAGCAAGATTTGGCTCTCTTCACTAGTTAGATCTCCATGACATCCCTTGAAAGAAAAAAAGAAAAAAGAAGGCCAAATCCTTCTATAGATTAGAAACTTGAAGCAACTATGATCAACTACGGTTGTCACCTTCATCAACCACCGAAGACAAGTCAACAAAGTTTCAAATTTATTAAGGTACAATAATACAGGAGAGATATCAATTAACACTGAAGATAGATTGTACCACTCTTTACCTACGCTGTCACCTTCTCGATTGTTAGTAGAGAAGCACCATAGGCAGAAAGATCGTACCATTATTTTCCTATTTCCACGGAAGGTTAAAAAAAAGATGGAAGAACAACATGCTATGTTGCTCGGAATCTCCGAAAATGTGGCCGGATACGTGTCGGATCCTCCAAAAATAGTGCATTTTTGAAGGATCCGACACGGGTGCGGCTACATTTTGGAGAGTCCGCGCAACATAGAGCTAATGTAACATGTATAACCTTTAACCCACAACCCCATCCAGAAAGAGAGAAAATCAAGGCAATGCTTGTATCACCGAGAAAAAAAAAGGTAACCCTAGTCCATCGTTTCTCCATTCCATCGGATGTACTGCAATTTGATTGCCCCTACCCCCCTCCATCAGAGGAGAAAGAATTAAAAAAGGAATGAGAAGAGTATAAATTAAGAGTTGGGTGAATGTTTTGCAGCGCTACGGAACACGTACCAGGCGAGAAGTTCTGTCACAGACGGCATGATGCATAAGTAGGCCAGCAGCAACAGATACATTGAATGAGTCTACCATGCCTTTCATTGGAATACTGCAGTGCAAGTCTGACAATTCAAGAGCCTCATCACTAATTCCCCTGCAAACAACAATATCTCATCTAGTTCTAGTCCATCTCAGAAAAAAAAATCATAGTCTTTTCATGCAAGAGGCAATATTCCTATTATCTCTAATTTTACAAGGAAATAGAATTAGATCTTCTTCAGCATAAAGAAGATCATCAAAATAGAGAACCAAGACAAAAAAGAAACTGATTACAAATTCCACCATAAAAATGATCGATGCTAATATGATTATAGTTCATATGTGACAGAATATAGTAGTCCCTGTCAGCAGGTAGGATCAAAGCTGAATAACTATTGAACGTGGACAGCAGACTATAACACCTACCTAAGTTCATTTCCAACAACAATTGCAGTTGGGCATGACCAGTCCATATCGTATACAGAAACCTACAACAGAAAGACAACGTTCAATTGACATCTTGAGAAAGCAATAAAACGGAAAGAACCAAAAATGAGCAAGCAAATTTTCACTGGCAATTTTCACTGGCAATTCAGTATAAGAAATAAAAGAGGATCTCCATACTGTGTCCATTCCAAGATGTGTTGTCGCAATACGATAACCACGTGATTTCAAAACTTTGAAACACTCATGGACAGAATCCCAAAGTTCGATGTCCAACCATTTCTCAGCTCCCATGCTGACATGGCGATTCTCCCTGTACCTGTAGGCAGATAGTAAATGTCAAGGCACTTGCACAAAGTGTGCTCTACAAAACCAATTCACTTATAAATAGGGGTATTATCCTGCAAAATTAAATCGTCAAACAAAAATATTGGAACTCTATGTGACAGGATTTGTTTGCACCGTTAGATAGTAAAACACTTTTGGAACGCTTTGCATTAAACCTTAATCAACACGATGACTAAATAAACCACAAAATGCATTTGTTTCACTAAATAGAACCGCAAGCTGGGTATAACACAAAACCAAACGTTCTTCTTATATCCCTAGCCAAAGGAGGGGAAACTATAAAGCATGTCGCCTCAAACACATTGTTGTAAATCATGAATTATGCTAAGAATACATTTGAAACTCAAATCCATACTACTAAAACTGCTAATTATTAAGCAATATCGAGCATGATAAGAAAAAGAAACAAATAAGTACTATTTTCACCTAAAGTGCTGAGCACCTTTTCGAACAGTCACACGCTACAACATGGACTGACTGAATGCCCAGTGCATCAGCTGACCGAAACGCAGCTGAAATATTGCCAAAATCACTCAAACCTTCCACCACTAAACATACAGAATATGTCCGATTCATCACAGCATTTCTAAACCTCTCTTTCCTCGAATCCATTATAACCGGGTTCAAAGCTTCCAATATCTCTGCGCTATTCAAATCCACATTTCCCGCCTTAAATCTATCCAAATACGGAAACCAACGGTCCTGATGCCCCTGGCCTTCAGTATTGGACCTGCGTTCCATTTTCATAAATTTAGTTACATCGTCTCTATTGGAAAGCAACTCTTCTACTGTATCTTCCGATTTTTCCTCCGGAATTTCTATGGCGACATGCGGAACTGTCATTTCCCCCGCATTGTCCGAAGTTTCCAGTGAAATTGCTCCTTGAGTGCAGCTATATCGTCTTGAAGTAGCTCTACACGGTTCAATTCTAAATCCTACATAGAAATACAGTAGAGAACAAGGTTAGTGTAGTACACGGACATAAAGCAACAGATACAGAATCACAAACATTATAAATAGATGCCTGGATTAGGAGAGAGTAGACGCAGTGCGTTAAAAGGAGAGAAATTGGATGAAAAATGAGAAGAGAAACTTCTCCGATAACTGCTTTGACTTTTGAACTCAATAAACGAAATTGAAGAGCGAAATAGGGTTTTGCAGGCGCTCATGGCATTAACTTGATGGGGATGATTCTTCTCTCTCTTACCTCACTACTAGTCGGAGAGTAGGAAATGGAGATTTTGCCGGGGATTGAACTGGATTGGACTGGACGAAGGAGGAGTAAACGGCGTCGCGAAGAGACTACGTTCAACTTGGGTCAAGCCCATCCAAAGCCCAACTAACCCAAAAAAAACATTGTCACTCCCTCCTAACTACCTATACACTTCCGACAACTTAATGGGAAAACTGCAAGATCACACGTTTAAATTAAGTACTATTTTGTGACATTCTTTTTTTGGTTCTTTCCTTCTATTTCGGTGCATTAAAGCATTATATCTATATATAATAAAAGGAGAGTCAAAAACGCATTATTAAGACAAGTGGCATAACCACAAAAAGTCAAGTAGCAATATTAAGACAAAATAAACTAACTTTTTTAACTAAAAAAAAACTTCTTAAATTTTGAATTAATTGGTTACTCTATTTGAATTAATAAATATAGTTATATTATAATTAACTATATTTAAAAAAACAAAAACATATAAAAAAAATAAAAAAAACTACTGATTCAAATTGGGGAGTAGTTTCACTTTGGAGTTTTAAGTTATCTTAAAAAAAAAATAAAAAAATAAATTTGCTACAATAAAAAAAACAAAAATATTAATAATTAAAAGTGGCATTATTAAGACAAAATAAACTACCTTTTTAACAAAAAAACCTTCTTAATTTTTTTAATTAATTGATTACTTTATTTGAATTATAAATATAGATATCATATAATTAGATATATTAAAAATAGGAAAGTATAAATAAAAAAATAACTACTCAATCGAAACTATATATAATAAAAGGAGAAGCAAAAGCACATTATTAAGACAAGTGGCATAACCACAAAAAGCCAAGTGGCAATATTAAGACAAAATAAACTAATTTTTTAACTAAAAAAACTTCTTATTTTGAATTAATTGGTTACTCTATTTGAATTAATAAATATAGTTATATTATAAGTAGCTATATTTAAAAAACAAAAATATTAAAATAAAAAACTACTCATTCAAATTGGGGAGTAGTTTCACGTTGGAGTTTTAAGTTATCTTAAAATTAAAAAAAAAAAATTTGCTACAATAAAAAAAAAATATTAATAATTAAAAGTGGCATTATTAAGTTTGTTTTACAAAATAAAAAAATCACAAAATAATATAATTTGCATTTTTAGCCTTTAATGTCCAAATTGTATAATTTTTATTTTTAATTGGTGTTTAATTTTGTGTGATAATTATTATTAGGAGTTAATTAGCATTTTTAGTTAATTTTTGATTTTATGATTTAATCTAGGATTTTTGGTTTTAATTTAGGAATTAAAAAGGAAATAGATAGAAAAGAACAAAAATAAAGAGAAAAATCGGACTGGGCCGTCCAAATTTAACCAAATCCAGGCCCAAAACATTTGCCTCACCTGGTCCAGACCAGCCAACCTTAAAGACGGGCAAAACGGCGTAGTTTAATGTTGAAACAACGTCGTTTCATCATCAAAAGATCTCATCCGTTCAAGCCAAAGCGATCCAACGGACCTCAGCCATTACCCGTATCCATTTAGCCTAGTCCGACTCTAACCCGTTCTCTATACCCGGTCTAATCCACCCTTCATTTAACAAAATGACCCCGTTCCATTTTAAGTGAATGATCCAAGCCGTTGATCTCATTTGATCGAACGGCCTGGATCAAATTTCCATTCCAGTATATATTCCCAACTCACACCCCACACCCCCCAAGCCAACCCCCCCCCC
>MU759889.1:143914-156542 GCA_026770625.1 Nicotiana glauca
TTTTGCTAAAAACACACGAATAGGGTCGAAATGGACCAAAATTAGAGGAATTCAAATAATTCGACTCCTGAGCTCAAACGTGACGAGTAAGTTCTATTCCTTCTGAGTTTGTTTTAATTTTATTCTTCTTTCTTTTCTGTTAATTTCGTTCAATAGATTCATTTTCTACCCCTTTTCTTATTTTGGTTCAGTATCAAACGTTTGTTTGTTTACTTTGTGTTTTGTGTTTCCATATATTGCTGTTTATTTCAAATTATTCAGCGTCAGTAATATCTTGTAAATCTTGTCGAATGAGTCAAATTGCTATCAGTTTCAAGTTTTCACCTGTGTCGTAGCTTTGCATATGAATTCAGTGTTTTTCATTCAATGTATTTACAGTGTTCTGTCGTAGTCTAGGTTTAATTTGGAATCGAGAATGTAATTAGTTATTCCCATATGCATGTGTCAATCATAGCTTTAGTAGTTCAATATCACTCTGCTATTTGATCTGATCTGTTTAGTTTAAGTTGTTGTTTGAGTTTTGATTAGGAATTGGTTATAGCTGTAGTGATTTGGTGATCAATTAGGAAACAGTTTTGGTCAGTTTGGTAGTTGAACATGTTTAGAATTGAAGGGTTTTAATACAGATTAAAGGGGTAGGGTAAATCTTAGGAGTTTAAGGGGGCAATTTGGGGAAATAGATTACATTGAATAATTGACTAAAGGCTGCTGAATAATTAAAATCTATTAGTGGACTTAATTGAGATATTCCTAAGTGGATTGTGAAAAGTTAAAAAGACAGCTAGTAGTGGAAGACAACTTTCTATTTTTAAGGCTTAAAATAAGTTAATTTATTGTCCACTAGTTGCCTAAAATCAGGAAAGGAAAAGAGTTTGAAAAACATATAAGAAGGAGTTCTTTTTAGACATAGGGGATAGGACATAAGAAGAGATGGAGAGCTTCTGGGGAATTGAATTCTGGAGATTCTTTTGAGAGTAAAGAGAGTATAGAAGAATACACTAAACGTTTGAGCCTGAAAAACATACTGTCACATTGCTTTCCTTCAGCTACTTTCAAGTTCCAGCCTTTAATTCAACACTTTAAAACACTTTAACTTACGTTGAACCCAAAGTATCTAGAGTTCCTCTGTTTCTATTTTGACATTAAGATTTAAAAGCAACTTGAGTTACTTGAGTATTAGATATAACTGGTCCAAGTTGACTATGGCTAAATGAGAAGTGAATTTGGTTTATTTGGATTGAAGTCTGGTTTATTGAAGGGGTAAATGTTTCTGGATTCATTTTGGAGTTCGATTGGGTTTGTCTGAACTTGTCTTGGGTTGATCTGATTGGTCCTGTTTGGTTTTAAAGTACTTCTGGAATTCCTGGGTTCAATTTTCAAGCACATTTGAGTTTGTTTGAGTCTACCAGGGTATTTGCTGTGGTTGTTTTTTCACGCTTCATTCCGGGTTATTTGAGTGTGTTTCTGGGCTGAACTGGTTGTGTGTGTTGCTGTTTGAACTCCAAATTGTTGTTACACTTGCTATTGCTGACCTCTCCTTTCTTCTATTTTAATTCAACTCCAAGTACACACTTGAACCTGTTTTGATGTAATTTCTCTCGTGAAATGGAGATGCAATTGCTATCTGATACCTGCTGAAGCTTTTACTGTTTTGTCAATTTATTTTACTGCAATTAGTTTAAGATTTTGTTTGATGAATTCATTACGCTAGTTTATATGTAATGGACTGATTGAACCATCAGAGCAGTAATTATTCACTAGCCATATTAGCTGGTTTCGTTTCATGTAGTATAATTTTGAAAAAATAGAAGATAGCTGGAACAGAAAAATGATTTTGGAATCCCCAATCTTGATTTGTATTAATAATGGGAGACTGAGCTAAAATCAATACTTAGGCCTTGTCTGTATTAAGCTGGGGCAGGATAAACATTTTTAACAATAGCTTCAGTAGTTTAGTTTTAAGGTCTCGATCATTTGTGTTTGATAATGATAGCTTCTGAGTTGATTTGGGATGGATGTTCATATCACCATGCATTGATTAAAAATTAGGGATCAAAACCGTTAAGGTGTAATGGTGTCAAAATACTCCAATCATTTCGAAACTGTTCTTAAGCCTTGATAAATTGATGAACTGTTAGAGGTTTAGTGATGTCAAAATTAACAATTGTTTTGGAATCACATAAGTATTGATAAGTATTTTGTTGGTAGTTTAAATTGATAATCATCGCCATTTGGTCTTAAATACTTTAGTTGATCTATTAATGGTAATCCATGTTCAATCAGTATCACGTTTTACTGGAAATAGTTCATCAGCTTTCTCTGAGCTCGTTTCACTGTGAATATTGTTTCAATCTCAATTCACGTTGGTTGGGACTGAAAGATTGGGCCAACGCTAGCCTGCTGAAAGTAGTCTGGCCCATTCCCCTTTAATTTAATTGGTCCCGAATCACGGAAAGCACCGGATTTAAAATGGTAACTCTTAAATAATGCTAAGTAATTAGGGATTTTTCTTTTATCTTTTAGAGACAAATAATGTAGAATATCATAAGTTTACTTTAGGATGAACCTTTAAATAAAATATGAGACGAGCCTCGCCGAATAAAATGCACAAACCGCGGGGCCCTCGTGAATGTATCTATTAAAATACTTAGATTTCGGGATGAGTCGTTTAGCGAATTTCACAGCCTTCCCCAAAAATAATAATGCGTTAGCATCTTTAGGCGCACCTTTTATTAATTTACTTTCTTAAATTCGGGTGTGCATTTCATGTGACCCAAATTCAAATCCCAAAACACTGAATAAAATGTGTTTTGGATCCGGGTACATTTCATGTGACGTGATCCAAAAGCACGTTTTAAACGACGTTCAACATTCTTTAAAAATTAATTAAAAGCGGTAAATAATTTAAAAATTACACTATAGGATGAACATGTATTAAAATAAGATATTAGGCCAATTATGATAGTTTAAGCGACCTTGCTAAAACCACGGGATCCGGGGGTGCCTAACACCTTACCTCGGGTCAACAGAATTCCTTACTTAGAATTTCTGGTTCGCAGACTCCAATTGGGAAGTCAAAAATTTTCCTCGGATTGGGATTCAAGATAAACCGGTGACTTGGGACACCAAAATCCAAACCTTTCCAAGCGGCGACTCTAAATAAATAAATAATCCCATTTCGAATAATGACACTTTAAATTGGAAAAAACTCCATTGTACATTTTATCCTTCGATATAGGTGCGCAAAAGGAGGTGTGACAGCTCTGGCGACTCTGCTGGGGATACAAACCCAGAATTCTGGTTCAGGGTTTAAGAATTCGAGCTTAGAATAATTGTTATGTTCGGCTATCTGATTTTCCTACATGTTTTCCTGCTAAATGTGCTAAATGTTTTACCGCTTTGATATTTGTTGAAATTGTATATATAAACTGTCGCGAATCCCTTCTTCTCTCTGAGTCTTCTATATCATGGAGAAGGGTGCACTTCCTGTAGCTTCTCTTCTGTTTAGAGTCTTTCCCAATTAGAACGAGGTTTGGATAATTTTCTAAGCCGGCGGAGCTTCTGTATCCCCGGTACGCTGCCCCTCCCCTGGCTCGAGTTGTCCGCTCGGGTAAGCCAGGTCTAGAACAATAAACCCAGGTTTTTAACCTAGTATAACAAAGCCTCATGCCGGATTCCTAGTAGGAACTTTTGTTTGTATCACGTGCATTTGACCTAGGAGACTCAACACAGGGGTTGGGTCTGTCTAGGACAGGTGTACCCGAAATGAAAAAGACCATCCTAATGCATCTTACTTACTACTTGTACATTTATTTGCTTCGGACTTGCATGCTGACCGGCTTTTAAATATTAAAAAAAAAGAAAAAAAAGGAGAAGTAGCAGTGTAGAGGTTTAAGAGAGTTAATCACTAGTTTTGAAAAATACTAATGCCCGAATAGCGTCAAAATTTTGCCAATTTTTTTTATTTTTAAAAAAATAATAACAAAAAAAAATGTTTTTTATTTTTAAATAGTTTGTTTTATTCAAAAAGCAAAACAAAAGGTCTTTATTTTTAGTTTGTCTTGTTTTCAAAATAGTTTATTTGAGAAAAAGAGAAAATAGTTTATCTTATTAAACCGCCTGCTAAGATCTTCCACATGCTATCGATAGGGGATAAGATTAATATCTCGGGTTTCCCATTCTCCTTGGGCTTGCCGGATAATCAGATCTGAGTCTCCCATAATCAATAACTCTTCAACATCTTGGTCAATCACCATATACATACCCATGATACAGGCTTCATATTCAGCGGTGTTGTTTGTGCAGAAAAACAGAAGCTTGGCTGTGGCCGGATAGTGCTGACCAGTGGGTGAGATCAAGATTGCCCCAATTCCTACACCTTTTATGTTTACCGTCCCATTAAAGAACATTTTCCAAGCATGTGTGTCTTCAGAGATGGCCTCTATTGAATTTACCTCTTCATATGGGAAGTAAGTGTTTAATGGTTGGTATTCATCATCAACCGGGTTTTCAGCCAAATGATCTGCCAACGCCTGAGCTTTCATTGTTGTGCGAGTGACATAGAATATGTCAAATTCAGTGAGCAGAATCTGCCATTTTGCTAATCTCCCTGTGGGCATCGGTTTCTGAAATATGTATTTCAAAGGATCCAACCTAGTTATGAGGTGGGTGGTGTAGGCATGCAAGTAATGTCTCAACTTCTGAGCGACCCAAGTCAAAGCACAGCAGGTTCTTTCCAATAGAGTATACTTAGCTTTATAGCTGGTAAACTTCTTGCTCAAATAATAGATCGCCTGCTCTTTCTTCCCGGATACATTGTGTTGTCCGAGGACACAGCCAAAAAAATTTTCGAAGACAGTCAGATACAAGAAAAGAGGCCTCCCAGGCTCTGGTGGGACCAAGACTGGTGGATTTGACAGATATTCTTTGATCTTATCAAAGGCTTCTTGACATTCATCTGTCCACTTGACTGCTGCATCTTTCTTCAATAATTTGAATATGGGCTCACATGTGGATGTCAGTTGAGCAATGAACCGGCTGATATAGTTTAATCTAACCAACGAGCTCATCACATCTTTCTTGGTTCTCGGAGGAGGCAAATCCCGGATAGACTTTTATCTTTGTTGGGTCTAACTCGATACCTCTCCTGCTGACTATAAAGCCTAAAAGTTTACCAGACGGGACCCCAAATGCACATTTGGCAGGGTTCAACTTCAGATCATACTTGCACAACCGTTCAAAGAATTTTCTCAAATCTCGAACATGATCATCCCGAGTTCTGGACTTGATGATGACATCGTCCACATATACCTATATTTCCTGATGCATCATATCATGGAAAATGGTGGTCATGGCCCTCATGTAGGTCACCCCAGCATTCTTCAAACCAAACGGCATGACTCTATAACAATATGTACCCCAGGGTGTGGTAAAGGCTATCTTTTTGGCTTCTTCTTCGTCCATCAATACCTAGTGATATCCGGCGTAACAATCCACAAAGGATTATATCTCATGTTTGGCACAGTTATCAACGAGGATGTGGATGTTGGGCAAAGGAAAATTGTCTTTGGGACTTGCCTTGTTCAAATCTCTATAATCCACACACACCCGGGTCTTCCCGTCTTTCTTTGGAACTGGAACTCCATTAGCCAACCATGTAGTATATTGGACCACTTGAATTACCCCTGTTTTCAATTGTTTTATGATTTCTTCCTTGATATTATCACTGATGTCAGTTTTAAACTTTCTTTGCTTTTGCTGGACTGGAGGGCAATTGGGGTAAGTTGGCAATTTATGAACCACCAGATCAACACTTAGCCTTGGCATGTCATCGTACGACCAAGCAAACACATCTTTGAACTCAAACAAGAGTTGGATTATTGCATCTCGGGTTTTCTCGTCTGTGTGAATGCTTATCTTGGTTTCCCGGATTTCTTCAGAAGTCCCCAAGTTAAATGGCTCAGTATCATTCAAGTTTGGCTTAGGCTTATTCTCAAATTGTTCCAATTCTCGATTTATTTCCCTAAAAGCCTCTTCTTCATCATATTCAAGTTCTTGGTTCATTATTTCACAATTAGACAGCGTGTTTGGATCTGTGCATGAAGTCCGCAAGCATGTCAAGTTATTTAAAGCAACATTATTAGAACTGAAAGAGAAAAATAGCAAAATCAGAAAGAATAAAGGAAAATGAACGATGAAATTTGATTTCATTTCTTGGAATTTGAAGATAACAGGGTTTACATTTCGAAATTTAAAGACAAAAAACTAAAGAAAACATCCGAGTTACACCCTGGAATAACTCGAGATGCAGAAAAAGTAGCAGGACAAGTCTACCGGGACTCCCTCCTGATTGGAAATGGCGTAGCCTTCCAATTTTGCAACTTGGCGCCTGGTCCCATATACAGCACCTCAGCGGTGCTAGTGCCCTCTCCTGGTTGAACCATATGGGTTTCGTAGAGCATTTTTCTCATTGCCCCACATATTTCCTCAATTTCTTCGGCCGTAAAGGCCTCATCGTCTTCTTCTTCATTGTATCTTGGCTTGACAAAAGTTTCATACAAATGTGGCAGTGGTTGAGGTAAAACCCATCCCTTATTTTTTCTCTTATTTGCCCACTTTACATCATCTGGGGTATGGTGGAAGCCTATCCCGAAGAAGTTCTCAGTTGAAGGCAGGGTGATAGGTTCTGCTATTCCTTGTAATAATTTCCCAAGCCCCTTTCCCGATTTGAAGCCACGCCGGATCATTTCTTTAGCCACCACGATCGATGCATTAGAAAGGAAGGGTTGGGTACAAGGGTCTCCTTCTTCATACTGGTTAGCGACCACAATTTCAAAAGCCTGATAAACTATATGCTCGCTTCCCTCTCTTGCTTCAAGACATGGGACTGAAGGGTCCCAATAGATTGATTGCTCATCTTCCCCGTGGACAACGATCTCTCGACCCTCATGCTCGAACTTTACCATTTGGTGAAAGGTAGAGGGTACAACTGCGGCCGCATGAATCCATGGCCTCCCCAGAAGAAAGTTGTAGGACGTGTCCATGTCCAGAACCTGGAAAGTTATTTCAAAATCCACTGGGCCAATGGTCATAATCAGGTCGATCTCACTAATTGTGTCCCTTTTTATACCATCAAAAGCCCTTACACAGACATTGTTGGGTCGAATTCTTTCGGTCCCAATTTCTATGCGTTGTAAAGTCGAGAGCGGGCAAATGTCTACCCCGGAACCTCCATCCACCATAACCCTTTTCATGTAGTACCCTTCGCATTTGACTGTTAGGTGCAGGGCTTTGTTATATGCGGCTCCTCCTGGGGGCAAGTCATTCTTACTGAAGGAAATTTGGTTGATTACAAAGAATCTTTCCGCCATTCTTTCCAGCTGCTCTACAGAAGTCTCGGCAGGCACATATGCTTCATTAAGAGTCTTAATCAATACCTTTGATGTTCGGTGGAGTTCATCAATAGAGATAAAAGGGAAACTTGTTCGGGAAACTTTCAAAGTTGGTCAATCACTTCATAATCTGCCATTTTCATCTTTTGAAAGAAATTCTTTGCTTCCTCGGCACTCACATGCTTTTTAGATGGGAACTTTCTGGTGGCATTGTTTATTTCTTCCAAATTGGCGTACTTTTCAGCAGGGTGGTTTTCTTGAACTGCTCCTGAGATTTCTTTGCCCTTATAGGTCACCACTATTTTGTTGTAATTCCAGGGTACATCAGTAGGATCTGTCATGGGCTTTTGTGACGCGCGACCAATAACCACAGGCTCATTCAGCCTTGGTGGATTAATCGGCCCCCGTATCACATAAGCCCCTTTGGGCACATACATCTGGGCTGCCTTGTTCAGCTTGAGTCTCCTAGAGGACTCAAGGTCATTTGCCTTTCTTTGCGGCCCTGCGGGACATAGAGAACGGCGTTTTTGGGAAGCATTGCCTCAGTTTCCATTTCAACTTTCTTCTCCAGCTCTGGAAGGGTGGTTCTGTTCTTTTCCTCCCCTTTGTCTTGCTTTGGGGCAGCTTTTGGTTTCTTTTCTGCATCAGCGATTGCAATGATGTCATTCAACGCTGGGTCAAATTCCTTATCCTCACAAATCATTCCAATTATCAGCCCATTGTTGTGGGCCGGCAGTGGGTTATTAGTCATATTTGGGACTTCTTCATCCCTCAACACTACCTTTCCTTGTTCTATCAAATCCTCCACGGCTCTTTTCAAAGTCCAAAAGTTTTCTGTATCATGCCCCTCAGCCCCTGAGTGATAAGCGCATCGGACGCTCTGCTGATAGGAGGGTTATTCTGGGTTTTGCCTATTTTGAGGCATGGGCTGCAACAGACCCATTTGAACAAGCTTCGGAAACAGATTGGAGTAGGGTTCACCAATTGGTGTAAAATTTGGCCTCCTGGGCGGTTCACGAGGACGGAAGTTATTTTGTGGAGGACGGGGGTTATAGTAGTTTGGGTGAGGAGGTTGATTTCTGGGAAATGGAGCTCTATTTTGGTTAAATTGTTGTTGTGGCATGACATATGGTTGTGCATTCATCACCATGTAGGGCTGATGAGTATAGGCCATATCTTGGTAGGGGTAGTAGTGCTGCGGGGATCTTTCAGAGAAATAAAATCTAGTTGGATGGGGTTTTCTTACATTTGAAGTTGCCATTGTTGCTTCTTCCTTCTTCCTTCGGTTTTCTTGGGAGGTAGCCCTTATAGCAAACTGACTCAAGCTTCACCCTGTTTTCAACCCATTTTTAACCATTTCACCAATTTTGATGGCTTCGGCGAATGGTTTACCCATTGCAGACATCATATTTTGGAAGTAGTCTGCTTTTTGAGCCTGGAGGAAAACTGTGACCATTTCGACCTCATCCATTGGAGGTTTTACCTTAGATGCTTGCTCGCGCCATTTAACTGCGTATTCTCGGAAGCTTTCCGCAGGTTTATTCTTTAGGTTTGTTAATGAGTTTCTATCTGGAGCTATGTCAATATTGTACTGGAACTGGTTGATGAAGTCTCTGGCAAGATCATCCCATATGTGCCAGCAGGATATATCCTGGTCTATGTACCACTCAGATGCGATACCGACCAGACTCTCTCCGAAATAGGCCATGAGGAGTTCTTCTTTTCCGCCAGCTCCTCGCAGCTTGTTGCAGTACTTATTTAGATGAGCGATAGGATTACCGTGCCCATCATACTTCTCAAACTTTGGGGTTTTGAATCCCAATGGCAAGTGCACGTGGGGGAACATGCACAAATCAGTGTAAGAAATACTTTTCCGCCCAGTTAAGCCTTGTATATTCTTTAAACTCTGCTCAAGACTCCTCATTCTTTTTGTCATCTCGTCTTGCTCGGGTACTTTGGTAGTTTGATCTTGCCCTGGTGTAAGCTCGTATGGAGGTGGCTGAGGGTAAGCATTGGTGGTAAATTGGGTAGGTTCCAGCAAGAAAGATGGTGCTTGAAATGTGAATGAGGATGAGTCGAAATTAGGCCTGGGTAAAGCAGTTGTGCCGTAGCTGAATAGGGTGGTGCGGTGAATATGTTTGAAGCCGCACCATGTGCTGACATCTGGGGGTAAGACTCAGAAGGTGATCCAGTGAAGTGAGCTGAAAGGGTTGGATATCCCAGCGGGGTATTTGGATAACTTATGGGGACGTTGGAAGTCCCACTTGCCCTAGAAAACAGCTCAGGGAATCCAGGGATAGCACTTGGTGGTTCTTTTCCATTGCCCCAAGCATCTAACATTTCCATCATGCGGAGACACAAAATTCTATTTTCCTCAGCGGTTGCTGACTCAGAAGTTGGGATGGCAGAGATTGAAACTTTCCTCCGAAATAGGAATCGTCGGTAGAGGAATTTCTGAAGACATTTCAACACTTCCTTTCGACCTCGTGAAGTATGTATGAACACTTTCTTTCGACCTTGTGAAGGATGGTTGAACACTTCCTTTTGACCTCGTGAAATATGAATGTGAGGCCAGATTACCACAAAACCAACCACCTTTCTATAGAACCTGGATACAGCGACAACCGATTAATTTGAGGCAACTAACATATAGGTAATCTCACATTGGGGTGAGATGCACCTATACAGTTAAATGGATTTCTACATATTTTGCAATGGTTGCATGCGTCATTCCGGCTTTTCTTTATGCTTTTTCCTATTTCCTTTTATTTATATCCTTTATTTAGGGTTACAGTCGAATCCGATGAAGATTACCTACGTATCATGACCCCGCACGAATCAGACCAAGCGTAGTTCGCAAAAATGAATGCAAAAATAAGAAAACAATTTTTGGGAATTTTCAATTCTGCGATTACAAAAGCCACTAGACTATTATTATGTTCTTCTTTTGTTAAACAAAGGAAATTACAAAAACAAACTCAAAAGCAAAAACACAGACTCGATTTAACTAAGAATACATCAAAACTTCAAATCCTCAGGCCCACGGGGCATCATTCGGCATTGCCGTGGGCCTGCGTGCAAGACCCCTTTGCAACTGATCTAAATCATTCATGACCTGGTGAACAAATATTATCACTGAGGCAAAGAATGTGGTACGATCCATTCGCTCCCCGGCCTGACACTTTATGACAATATAGTTGGTAATGCCTTTGATCCTTTCCCTGATCCGGCCCTTTTCTTGGAGGAGTCGACTTATTTGTTGGGTACGATCTTCTAGCACCTGAGAGTCCCAGAAGTGAAGTTCTTGTAGCAACTTTATTTCCTTCTCCATCTCGGCAATTAACCCATAGCAATGGTCCCTCTCAGCCTGAAATTCTTTGTCTTGTCGGGCGACCTTTTCTTCCATGGTACTCATTTTTCTCTTCATGCTTGCAATGGTTCCTTCATAGTTTCTCTTCATTTGTTGCACAAATTGGGCTCTTTCTTCAGTCTTCTTTGTCCACTGTGCCTGAAGTCTTGCCACGTTTCCCTCGGATTTTTCTAATTCTTCCTGGTAGTCCAAAACTTGTTTCTTTAACCCTTAAATCAACCTTTCATCAGACAGACTTCTTTCTTGGTTCCTGGCATCTATTTTCATTTACTGCATTTGGGCTTTGAGTGATTTATTCTCCTGAGCCAACTTCTTTTTATCTCCTTCATTGGCTGCAGCCTGTACACTCTTGTCGAATTGGAGATCTCGGACCTGTTGCTCCAACTGTCCTATTCTAGCTCGGCACTCCCTTTCCTTGGCTTGCCAAATCTATTGAACCTGGACCTTGTAACGACCCGACCGGTCGTTTTGAGTACTAGCACTCCGTTTAGCAGTCGGAGGCCATGAACAACTTCATTTAAGGTATTATGACTTGTACGCGTGGTCGGAATTGAATTTCGAGAAGTCCAGAGTTGATTTGGGAAGAGAATTCTCATTTCAGAAGCTTAAAGTTGAAAGAATGAACTAGGATTGAATTTTGAGTAAATGACCTCATAATCGGGATCTGAAGGTTCCAACAGGTTCGTATAATGCTTTTGGACTTCGGCTTGCCCGGTGCGGGTTTTGGATAACCCGGGAGCGTTTTGGCGTCTATTGTGGAAGTTAGCATTTTAGAAGAAATTTCATAAGTTTGTCTTGGAGTGCATTTCAGTGTTACCGATGTCTGTTTGGGATCATGAGACTGTGAATAGCTCCGTATAGTGATTCTAGAGTTGGGGGCGCGATCGGAAGTGAATTCGGAGGTCCGTAGACCATTTTGAAGCCATTTGGCTAAAGATAGAAAGTTGAAGGTTTTTGGAGAGTTTGACCGGGGGGTTGACTTTTTGATATCGGGGTCAGAATCAAATTTCGGAAGTTGGAGTAGGTCCGTAATGTCAAATATGATTTGCGTGCAAAATTTAAGGTCAATCGGACGTGTTTTAATGGGTTTAAACATCAGAAATAGAAGTTGGAAAGTTCAAAGTTCATAAAGCTTGAATTGGGGTGTAATTCATGAATCTAGCATTGTTTGATATGATTTGAAGCCTCGATCAAGTCCGTGATGTGTTTTGGGATTGATTGGTAGGTTTGGTTGAGGTCTCGGGGGCCTCGGGGTGAGTTCGGGTGGCCAAACAGAGAGTTTTTGGACTTATGAAATTTTAGGCCTGCTGCTTATGGTATTTTCGCTTATGCGGTTTTGGAGCTGCATAAGCGGAACCGCAGAAGCGGCTTGGCAGCCGCAGAAGTGGAAAGTGGACGTTTGGCTAGGAACTGCAAAAACGGATTTTGTTCCGCAGAAGCGATACCGCAGAAGCGGTTGGTCGGGTGATTTGAGAGATCGCAGAAGCAGCCTGGATTTCCGCAAAAGCGGGACCGCAGAAGCGGTCCCTGGACCGCAAAAGTGGAAAGTGCTGAAGGCAGTGGGGTGTATTAAAAGGTCGGATTTGGTTCATTTCACTCATTTTCTTCACTTCATTTGGCGATTTTTGGAGGGTTCAACGGAGGGTCTTCATCAACAATGTTAAGGTAAGTTATTCCTACCTATTATAAGCTAAATACATTGATTATGTATGAGATTAAGCATGGAAATTAGTGTAAATATTGGGATTTTGGTTGGAAACCTAGAAAATTTCAATCTTGGATTTTAAACACGATTTTGAGTATGGAATTAGGAGAAAATTATATATATTTGAGTTCCTAAGGTCATGGGTAACTTTTATCTTCGAAA
>MU759889.1:158036-169396 GCA_026770625.1 Nicotiana glauca
TTGCACAGGTATATATACACCTTTAGCAGCCTATTGGGTGTAGCAGCATGGATGACGCTGGGACTAGGTGAGCTGCATCATTGAGGCGACCGCAGCTAGAGTAGTTCCTTCCAATGTACAGTATTTGCTTTCCGCCCATTGTATTCCGGGCGGATGTTATATTTTATTTCTCTTATCACTAGTCGCTCATGTACTTGTGACACCGGGTTTCTGGGAGGCTTTACAACGGATTTGTTTTAACTATTATTATTTAAATTTGAATTCTAGTAGTGAACTTTTATTTATAAAAATGGAAAGAAAAACCTTAGATTTTCAAAAGTATTAAAAGAGGAATTAATTGATGAGTTAGTTGGCTGGCCTGACAGAGGTGTCCGGTGCCACCACGACCCTTAGTGGATTTTGGGTCGTGAGAGACCTCATCGGTGAATTGCTGCACGTGTGGCCTTTTAGCGGGCCTCTCAGGGATTTGAAACTTTTTACCAAACCATGTCAAATATTTGGGATCTACCTCGCCTCTAGCTTGGTCCTGTACTATGGTTTTAGGCTCGAGGAACCGGCACTCATTCCATATCTTTCGGATTCTGCCTTCAGGGAATGTAGCCTTCGGGCCTAACTCAATGACTTGTACACTCAGGTCTTCATCACTGTGCATTTTCTGGAATCTTCCAAGTTGTCGCAAAACTTGGTAAGGAGCATAAGGTTGTATGCCTCGAATACCCATCAAAAGAATATAAGGGACCTCTGCTGATGTGTATACAACTTCAGCAGCAGGAAGCCACCCATAAGCCCATTCAACTTTATCTGCGGTGAGGGATTTAAAGCATGATGACCAGGCCTCAGCACCTTCAGGGAACTCAATACTCGTCATCCGGGTCCCGAATTCCGCAATATAACTCAACCCGGTTAAACCGTAGTTCATATACCCTGTGCGATGACAGAGATGCTCCTGCATCCACAACTGTAACAAAAGATTGCAACATTGAAAAAATTTCACACCTTCCCGACACTTGGTCAAAGCTCGGTACACTTCTGCTACAATTAGGGGAACCACTGTGCTAGTAGATTTTTTCATGGCAACATCTAGCATTCCTACCAGGACGAGGTCTATGTGACCATCTTTTCTCGGACAAACCACCACTCCCAAAAAGGCTACCATGAAGGATAATCCTCGGCGGGCTTCCCATTTGTCTTTATTCCCGGCATGTGTCAAGCCGGTATTGGGTTCCTCGAAACCTTTTGGGTTACCATAACGATGATATAAGAAATTCAATGTACAAAACCCTTCCGCTAGATACGGGTCTTGAATGTCCCGGCTGATGTTCAACAAATCCAAGAACCTATGAAGGGTTACCGGTCGTGGGGCCAATGGGTATCTACATCGGATATTCCCGTTGAGACCCGCGTATCCTGTAATCTCTTCTAGTGTAGGTATGAGTTCAAAATCAGAAATCGGAATACATTACGGGTCGGGTCCTAAAATGGTATTAGTGCCTTAATAATGTCCTTCCTTGGTTGGACGTTTAATAAATCAACAAGACCGCCCAAAATTTTGACCACAGTATCTCTACTTCCTTTTCCCAGATCACGCCACCACATATGGAGTTTCAATGGGATCTCGCTCAGGACTGAGAAGGTTTCGATGTTATTTGAAGTCATCCTGCACATTTATTTAAAAAGGGAATTTAATGATTTATTTTGAAAAATGGCTATTTTTTTAAACAAGGACGTGGTTTTGCAAATACGGCCTTTCAGCACTTCTGGGAGGAATATTTTAAGGTTGTGCTCGCAAACCATTTAAAAAGCCTCAGGGTGGCTATTCTTGCAAAAATGGCCTTCCGGCGTCCTTTAGGGACATTCGGCTTTCTTTTACACAAGAATGACTTCACCCGATTTATTTGACAAGAAATTAAAATTTTGACATTTTTGGGCTATTTTTGCAAAAGGGAAGTTGGACCCGATGAGGGTTGCCTACGTATCTCACATCCGGTGAGAATTAAACCAGCGTAGTTCGCATTGATCCCTTGGAAATCCAAATCAGGGAAAGGCATGGCTATTGTCATACGGTTGAGGTAGAGCCAAACACCCAGCCATGGTACCACGACGTCAAAAGGTTTCTAAAAATGCAAGAATATCCCGAGCAAGCTAGTGGGGATCAAAAGAGAACCATTAGACGGCATGCAAGTGGTTTTTTCTTAAGTGGTGATGTCTTGTACAAGAGGACCCCGGATCTCAATTTGTTAAGATGTGTTGATACCGAAGAAGCCGGAAAGATCATGCATGAAGTACACGCAGGAGTGTGTGGACCTCACATGAATGGGTATGTTTTGGCAAAGAAAATCCTTCGAGCAGGATATTACTGGATAACCATGGAGAAGGACTGCTTCAGCTTTGTCCGGAAGTGCCATCAGTGTCAGGTGCACGGTGATTTGATTCATGCATCTCCAACAGAACTACATCCTATGTTAGTACCTTGGCCATTCGTTGCTTGGGGCATGGATGTCATTGGGCCAATCGAACCAAAATCCTAAAATGGACATAGATTCATATTGGTTGCCATCGACTACTTCACGAAATGGGTTGAAGCCATCACTCTCAAATCGGTCACTAAGAAAGCCGTGGTAGATTTTGTGCACTCCGATCTTATTTGCCGTTTTGGTATTCTCGCGACTATCATCACAGATAATGCCGCAAACCTAAAAAGTTGTTTGATGGAAGAGGTATGTGAATAATTCAAAATAACGCATAGAAACTCCACTACCTACCGGCACAAATCCAATGGTGCTGTTGAAGCAGCAAACAAAAATATCAAGAAAATCTTGAGGAAAATGATTCAGAGCTCCAGACAATGGCATGAAAAGTTACCTTTCGCATTACTGGGATATCGCACCACGGTGCGCACATCGGTAGGAGCAACCCCGTACCTTTTGGTATATGGAACTGAGGCGGTAATACCTGCAGAGGTAGAAATCCCTTCTCTCCGAATCATCGTTGAAGCAGAGATTGAGGACAGTGAGTGGGTCAAGACTCACCTGGAACAATTGACCTTAATTGATGAAAAGCGAATGGCTGCAGTCTGTCACGGCCAGTTGTACCAACAAAGAATGGCCCGTACTTACAATAAGAAAGTACGACCCAGGAATTTTGAAGTAGGTCAATTAGTATTAAGGCGCATTCTTCCACATCACCAGGAAGCAAGAGGAAAATTTTCTCCTAATTGGAATGGTCCGTACATCATCAGGAAGATATTGCCGAGAGGAGCGTTATATCTGGGTGATATTGAAGGAAATGATCCTGAAACAACTGTGAATGCGGATGCGGTAAAAAGGTATTATGTCTAGATCTTCTATGGTGATGACTTTGTTCAATTGAGATGATAAAGGCTTTTATTCTCGCTATCCAAACACTATCAATCTTTCGCAAACCATTTTGAGCCGGTCACCTTTCTTTGATTAGCCTCTTCGGAACCTGTAAGTTAAAAAAAAAAAAAACAAAGTTTTCCTGAACTACGTTCGACTTGATTCCGAAAGGATACGTAGGCATCCTCTCTCTGGGGTTCAGTAACACCAAAACCAAAATCCCAATTCCCCTCCAAAGTTGAAACTAGGGCAGATGATATAATGGTTCAGCTATGAATCTGCCGAAATGGTTCCAAAGTTGTAGTTCTGCCCAAAGTCCTTTTACCCCCAAAGACCTTATCCAAGTCCTTTCGATCAATTGGCAAAGGCAGGGAAGTGCAAAACATCATTGTTAGAATCTGATACAATTCAAAATTGAGAGGAATAAAATGAGAGAGTCTTATCGGTGAAAACCTTCGGGCACCATAAGATGATGGGGAGTAAAGAAAATGAAAATGAGAGAGCCCGCTTAGTGAAAACTCGCAAAGAGCACTATCAGGCGACGGTGAGAAGAGAAATGAGAGAGATTGACTGACAAAAACCCGAAAAGGGCGCTGTCAGTCGAAAAGAGGATATCTCATAATCAAAAGTCCTGGCAAGGTTCCCTGGTTTAGAAGCGCAGATCAATGGGTTCACGAGAAGCTGGAAAGTTTGTATGGGTCGGGCATCCAGTCCAAGAAGCATGTCATGTCCATTTGAAGTCAGCATGCACCCCCAGATAAGTCCTTCTTTTCCTCGCAAGGGACATTTCTCTTTAAACTCCTATGTTTGTCTTTTGTATACTTCTTCCTTAAATCCCTTTCGGTTTAACTCTGATTTCATGACTATTACAAAGAAAAGGTGGCAGAATTGGTTTCACATGGCTCCGCCTGACAAGAGCCAAAGAAAATGCCCAGCCTCAGCGAGTACGTCAGTCCAATTTTGACTAACCATGGTGTTTGATGCTTTTAAAGAAAAGACGTTTGGAAAGAAAGAAAGTCAAAGGCAAAGGTCCTAAGAACAGAATAAAATGAAAAGGCCAGAGCCCACACGGGCAAGTCATCATGGAGACCTAAAAGTTGAGTTTTGTCAAGTTTGAAAAGAATCTCCCTCTCAAGATCGGCAAGTAGCAAAGTTCTCAACGGAAATGGGACTGGGATTAAGCAATCGAGATGATCAAGGCCACAAAACCAACCACCATTTCAAACTAACAAATTGTTCTTTGTTGAAAGTCAAAATAGGTGTAATTTAGGCAACCATACAAAAAACAGGTGCAACCTAGAAGAGAAAAAGAATGCGCAAGCGCTGAAACAGCTTTGCAGCAAGGAATCAACCAAAAGGAAAGTTTCTCCTCTAATTCTTTCATGCGTTTTGTTAAATAAAGTAAGAAAATAAGAATAAAAAGAAGAAAAGAAGGAAAAAAAGAAAATGAAAACAAAAATCCCAAAAGAAAAACAAATCGTAGTAGTATAGGAGCTTTTTCTTTCCAAATCCCGGCTAAAAAACTGAGGATCTCCCTGGCATAACCCAAGGAGCTTTTTCTTTCCAAATCCTGGCCAAAAAACTGAGGATCTCCCTGGCATAACCCAAGGAGCTTTTTCTTTCCAAATCCTGGCCAAAAAACTGAGGATCTCCCTGGCATAACCCAAGGAGCTTTTTCTTTTCAAATCCGGCCAAAAAACCGAGGATCTCCCTAGCATAACCCAAGGAGCTTTTTCTTTCCAAATCCCGGCCAAAAAATCGAGGATCTCCCTGGCATAACCCAAGGAGCTTTTTCTTTCCAAATCCCGGCCAAAAAACCGAGGATCTCCCGGCCAAAAAACCGTGGAGTTTTTTCTTTCCAAATCCCGGCCAAAAAACCGAGGATCTCCCGGCCAAAAAACCGAGGAGCTTTTTCTTTCCAAATCCCGGCCAAAAAACCGTGGAGCTTTTTCTTTTCAAATCCCGGCCAAAAAATCGAGGATCTCCCGGCCAAAAAACCGAGGATCTTTTTCTTTCCAAATCCCGGCCAAAAACACCGAGGATCTTCCGGCCCCAAAAACCGAGGACCTTTTCTTTCCAAATCCCGGCCAAAAATCGAGGATCTCCCGGCCAAAAACCGAGGAGCTTTTTCTTTCCAAATCCAGGCCAAAAAACCGAGGATCTCCCGGCCAAAAACCGAAGAGCTTTTTCTTTTCAAATCCCGGCCAAAAACCGAGGCTCTCCCGACCAAAAAACCGATGAGCTTTTTCTTTCCATCTACCGGCAAAAAATCGAGGATCTCCCTACACAATCCTGATTTGATTGATTAGATATGTGTCACAACTAACTCACGAAATTTTCCTAGTGAAAACTGGGGCAGAAAATTTCGTTCGTGTGTTTGTTTTGCTATCTTAAGCAGGTCGATCTTAAGACACAAGGTGCGAGATGACCGATGGAATGAATCTCAATCCAGAATCAAGAAATGAACTCAAATATGAAGCAAACAAGGGTGCAGATTGCTCAAAATCTGATTGAAGTCACAAGCTCCGTTAATCCTATTTTGACCCAGCGCTGCATGAAGAAGTAAAGACCTACAACTTGCGAGCATCAAGATTCAGATCGAAGTCCACAACATAATCAGCTAAGACTCAAGATCAAGTTTCAAGAGAATTATAGATAGGAATCTTGTAACTCATAGCTGATAGGCGTAGCTAGCTTAGCTTCGATTTCCCTTTTTGGTGTAATAAAGAGGTCAGTAAGCAGTAACAGCAGCAATAATAGTAACAGCAATATCACATCTTCATGGTAGTCCCAGCTACCAAAACTTCCCGAACTACAATGACCTGATTCCCTTTTAGCCAGGGATATGTAAGAGACCTTCTGAAGCAAAGGTTCGGTCAAATCTTTCAAAAATGCTTCACACGGAGTACTCAAACGGGCAAAAATCGCTCGTATCCGCTCATTTTATCATTGCACGAAAACTCTTCGCGTTTTCGGGCAAAGAGGGGCAGCTGTGAGCATGTGATTTTTGCCCTATATGAGAATTACTCCCAAAAAATTCAAAATAAAATAATTTTTGTGTTGTTTGAAATTTTTGTGGATTTTGTGTTTATTGTTTGCATTTGTGTGTGCAAGTCTATTTGTTTAAATCAATGAAAATACAAAAATATGTTGCATTTTGTATTTAGGATTTAATTCTACAATTAAGAGTAATTAAGTTTGTTTTACAAAATGAAAAAATCACAAAATAATGTAATTTGTATTTTTAGCCTTTAATGTCCAAATTGTATGATTTTTATTTTTAATTGGTGTTTAATTTTGTGTGATAATTATTATTAGGAGTTAATTTTTGATTTTATGATTTAATCTAGGATTTTTGGTTTCAATTTAGGAATTAAAAAGGAAATAAATAGAAAAGAACAAAAATAAAGAGAAAAATTGGACTGGGCCGTCCAAATTTAACCAAATCCAGGCCCAAAACATTTGCCTCACCCGGTCCAGACCAGCCAACCTCAAAGACGGGCAAAATGGCGTAGTTTAATGTTGAAACTACATCGTTTCATCATCAAAAGATCTCAGCCGTTCAAGCCAAAGCGATCCAACGGACCGCAGCCATTACCCGTATCCATTTAGCCTAGCCCGACCCTAACCCGTTCTCTATACCCGGTCTAACCCACCCTTCATTTAACAAAACGACCCGTTCCATTTTAAGTGAATGATCCAAGCCGTTGATCTCGTTTGATCGAACGGCCTGGATCAAATTTCCATTCCAGTATATATTCCCAACTCACACCCTACACCTCGCAAGCCAACCCCCCCTCGTCGTCTCTAACGCTCAGAGACAACCCCAAGTAACTCCGCCATACTCCGCCGTCAACCACCCACCAAAAATCGCCTCGCGGCGGTTCCGGTGGTCCAATGGCCCCCATTTTTACACCCTAAACTCACCTCAACCTCCCCGTTCCAATCATCATACTAGCTAACTTCGAATCACCCCAGAATTCCTCGAATCTTCAATCGAAAAAATCGGTCAAAACTTTATCTTCTCCAATGGCCACCAAATCAACACCACGCCACCCCTAGACCTCCCTCACCACTAGGACACCTTTGGTTTTCGTCGAATCAACCCATGATTCGTCGAATATCAATTTTTTACCACATGAACCCTAGTGCCGCCCAAAATTCCTTGGTGGCGGCTCCAACCCTAAACCTCCCCAAACTTACACCCGTTGACCCCCTGACCTCCTTCGTCCCTAAACCATAAATAGTTCCCCTCGAATCTGGTTCGAACATCTCAAGTATTAGATCAGAGACAAACCAAAATAGGCAAATGGAGTCCTCACCAATGAATTGGGTCTATTTGGACTCTATTCGTGTGTTTTTGCTAAAAACACACGAATAGGGTCGAAATGGACCAAAATTAGAGGAATTCAAATAATTCGAGTCCTGAGCTCAAACGTGACGAGTAAGTTCTGTTCCTTCTGAGTTTGTTTTAATTTTATTCTTCTTTCTTTTCTGTTAATTTCGTTTAGTAGATTCATTTTCTACCCCTTTTCTTATTTTGGTTCAGGATCAAACGTTTGTTTGTTTACTCTGTGTTTTGTGTTTCCGTGTATTGCTGTTTATTTCGAATTATTCAGCATCAGTAATATCTTGTAAATCTTGTCGAATTAGTCAAATTTCTATCAGTTTCAAGTTTTCACCTGTGTCGTAGCTTTGCATATGAATTCAATGTTTTTCATTCAATGTATTTACAGTGTTCCGTCGTAGTCTAGGTTTAATTTGGAATCGAGAATGTAATTAGTTATTCCCATATACATATGTCAATCATAGCTTTAGTAGTTCAATATCACTCTGCTATTTGATCTGATCTGTTTAGTTTAAGTTGTTGTTTGAGTTTTGATTAGGAATTGGTTATAGCTGTAGTGATTTGGTGATCAATTAGGAAACAGTTTTGGTCAGTTTGGTAGTTGAACATGTTTAGAATTGAAGGGTTTTAATACAGATTAAAGGGGTAGGGTAAATCTCAGGAGTTTAAGGGGAAATTTGGGGAAATAGATTACATTGAATAATTGACTAAAGGCTGCTGAATAATTAAAATCTATTAGTGGACTTAATTGAGACATTCCTAAGTGGATTGTGAAAAGTTAAAAAGAGAACTAGTAGTGGAAGACAACTTTCTATTTTTAAGGCTTAAAATAAGTCAATTTATTGTCCACTGGTTGCCTAAAATCAGGAAAGGAAAAGAGTTTGAAAAATATATAAGAAGGAGTTCTTTTTAGACATAGGGGATAGGACATAAGAAGAGAGGGAGAGCTTCTGGGGAATTGAATTCTGGAGATTCTTTTGAGAGTAAAGAGAGTATAACAGAATACACTAAACGTTTGAGCCTGAAAAACATACTGTCACATTGCTTTCCTTCAGCTACTTTCAAGTTCCAGCCTTTAATTCAATACTTTAACTTACGTTGAACCCAAAATAACTAGAGTTCCTCTGTTACTGTTTTGACATTAAGATTTAAAAGCAACTTGAGTTACTTGAGTATTAGATATAACTGATACAAGTTGACTATGGCTAAATGAGAAGTGAATTTGGTTTATTTGGATTGAAGTCTGGTTTATTGAAGGGGTGAATGTTTCTGGATTCATTTTGGAGTTCGATTGGGTTTGTCTGAACTTGTCTTGGGTTGATCTGATTGGTCCTGCTTGGTTTTAAAGTACTTCTGGAATTCCTGGGTTCAATTTCAAGCACATTTGAGTTTGTTTGAGTCTGCTAGGGTATTTGTTGTTGTTGTTGTTGTTTCACGCTTCATTCCGGGTTGTTTGAGTGTGTTTCTGGGCTGAACTGGTTGTGTGTGTTGCTGTTTGAACTCCAAATTGCTGTTACACTTGCTATTGCTGACCTCTCCTTTCTTCTATTTTAATTCAACTCCAGGTACACACTTGAACCTGTTTTGATGTAATTTCTCTCGTGAAATGGAGATGCAATTGCTATCTGATACCTGCTGAAGCTTTTACTATTTTGTCAATTGATTTTACTGCAGTTAGTTTAGGATTTTGTTTGATGAATTCATTACGCTAGTTTATATGTAATGGACTGATTGAACCATCAGAGAAGTAATTATTCACTAGCCATATTAGCTGGTTTCATTTCATGTAGTATAATTTTGAAAAAATAGAAGATATGTGGAACAGAAAAATGATTTTGGAATCCCCAATCCTGATTTGTATTAATAATGGGAGACTGAGCTAAAGTCAGTACTTAGGCCTTGTCTGTATTAAGCTGGGGCAGGATAAACATTTTTAACAATAGCTTCAGTAGTTTAGTTTTAAGGTCTCGATCATTTGTGTTTGATAATGATAGCTTCTGAGTTGATTTGGGATGGATGTCCATATCACCATGCATTTATTAAAAATCAGGGATCAAAACCGTTAAGGTGTAATGGTGTCAAAATACTCCAATCATTTCGAAACTGTTCTTAAGCCTTGATCAATTGATGAACTGTTAGAGGTTTAGTGATGTCAAAATTAACAACTGTTTTAGAATTGCATAAGGACTGATAAGTATTTTGTTGGTAGTTTAAATTGATAATCATCGCCATTTGGTCTTAAATACTTTAGTTGATCTATTAATGGTAATCCATGTTCAATCAGTATCATGTTTTACTGGAAATAGTTCATCAGCTTTCTCTGAGCTCGTTTCACTGTGAATATTGTTTAAATCTCGATTCACGTTGGTTGGGACTGAAAGATTGGGCCAACGCTAGCCTGCTGAAAGTAGTCTGGCCCATTCCCCTTTAGTTTAATTGGGTCCGAATCACAAAAAGCACCGGATTTAAAATGGTAACTCTTAAATAATGCTAAGTAATTAGGGATTTTTCTTTTATCTTTTAGAGACAAATAATGTAGAATATCATAAGTTTACTTTAGGATGAACCTTTAAATAAAATATGAGACGAGCCTCGCCGAATAAAACGCACAAACCGCGGGGTCCTCATGAATGTATTTTTTAAAATACTTAGATTTCGGGATGAGTCATTTAGCGAATTTCACGGCCTTCCCCAAAAATAATAATGCGTTAGCATCTTTAGGCGCGCCTTTTAATAATTTAATTTCTTAAATTCGGGTGTGCATTTTATGTGACACAAATCCAAATCTCAAAATGTTGAATAAAATGTATTTTGGATCCGGGTGCATTTCCTGTGACGTGATCCAAAAGTACATTTTAAACGACGTTCAACATTTTTTAAAAATTAATTAAAAGCGGTAAATAATTTAAAAATTGTACTATAGGATGAACATGTATTAAAATCAAATATTAGGCCAATTATGATAGTTTAAGTGACCGTGCTAGAACCACGAGATCCGGGGGTGCCTAACACCTTCCCTCGGGTCAACAGAATTCCTTACTTAGAATTTCTGGTTCGCAGACTCCAATTGGAAAGTCAAAAAATTTTCTCGGATTGGGATTCAAGATAAACCGGTGACTTGGGATACCAAAAGGCAAACCTTTCCCAAGTGGCGACTCTAAATAAATAAATAATCCCATTTCGAATAATGTCACTTTAAATTAAAAAAAATTCCCTTGTACATTTTATCCTTCGAGGTAGATGCGCAAAAGGAGGTGTGACAACCACAAAAAACCAAGTGGCAATATTAAGACAAAATAAACTAACTTTTTAACTAAAAAAAACTTCTTAATTTTTGAATTAATTGGTTACTCTATTTGAATTAATAAATATAGTTATATTATAATTAGCTATATTAAAAAAACAAAAAACAAAAAACTACTCATTCAAATTGGGGAGTAGTTTCACTTTGGAGTTTTAAGTTATCTTAAAATAAAAAAATTAAATTTGCTACAATAAAAAAACAAAAATATTAATAATTAAAAGTGGCATTATTAAGACAAAATAAACTACCTTTTTAACAAAAACAAATTCTTAATTTTTTTAATTAATTGGTTACTTTATTTGAATTATAAATATAGATATCATATAATTAGCTATATTAAAAATAGAAAAGT